>JAQGAW010001105.1:0-21617 GCA_034698025.1 Phthiracarus crinitus | reverse complement strand
AAACTTCTAGAACTGAACAGTAATAGTGTAGTGACTTGAGGTCACATACACTACACTGAGCTTTATGAGCTTAGGATAAGCTTAAGTTTATAATTTTTTGCAAACATCATTTCATAATTAAAGGGAACAAAATTTGGGGTAAAAACTAGCAAATTCGAGAGGGATTCGAGGTGTAGACAAGAAAAATATTTGGTAGAATTCGGGCTCTCTAAATGTTTTTACTTTATAAATATATTTAAAAATATTTTATTTAAAAACATTTAAAATTACAGTTTTTGATTTACTTATTTTATCATATAAAATATATTTATAAGTGTCTCGGAAGATAATATAAACTATTGTGATTCGGGCAAACCAGAATTATATTGTCACGATATCATATTATTTTTATTACAATACAGTTACGTAATTACTAATTGCTATATTGAAATACATTAGTTTATAAAATTATAGACATATTTAAAGATAAGAGCTCAATCTTTTTATTCAATGTAATTTTTAATTATAAAAGTGTGATTCTTTGAATTCATATTATGATATCGAAAAATATTGGAAAAAATAATTAAAATAAATAATTTTCCTATCATTTTATTTACGAAAGCTCAATTAAGCTCAAAGCTTAAGCTCAAATATTTTATGTCTCATGTAAGCTCAACTTCAATTGCATTATGATTTTAGAAGCTCAAGCTCAGTGTATCACCGGTTTTGAGCTTAAACTCAACCAGTTCAAGCTCAAGCTCAGTCAAAGTGAGCTTATTCTCATCATTAAATGTAATTTATAAATAATATGCTTAAAAAATGCAAAAACTTTTTGAATAATCTATTAATTTTAAACTATATATAAAATAAAGTGAGCTCACTATGATTGTTCATTCTATTCCTTGTTTTTTATTAATTAAATATAATTAATATATATATATATTATGAATTGGAACTTAAAAATGATGGACATTAATTTTTAAAATCATTCCCACTCTACATCATCACCACATGCTCCACAATATCTAACACTTCAATAAAAACAAGCAATTCAATTAACATCCTACAGATAAACAACAATTGAATAAAAAGCTAAATCCTGTAACTTTTAATTTAAATTAGTACTAACAAAATCAAATTGAAGAGATTAAACTAACAAGCACAGATTAAACAGTAAACTTTTCAGTGTTAAACATTCTTCGTTATTTTGACCCCTACTAATCTACAAGTAACGGTGGTTTCAATTAATAATTTTCCTGAAACCTACCCAATTCCAAATAAACTATCCCTTTTAACTCTACAAATTGAAATGTTTTAAATTATAATTTGAAATCTGAACATTTTTTTTGTTATGGTAATAAATTTAAGATAAACTAAAAAATTTATTTCCAATCTCTTATAATATAATCTTGACAACTTTATTTAAACAAGTGTTTACAATATTAAACATTTACTTTTACTTTTTCATTTTATTGTAATTTAATTTTACATTTCTTTTATTTTTAATATTTCATTTCTTTAAACTTTACTTTATGAACTGATTTTAAGTTATCTAACAATTGCAAACTATAATTTCTTATCAAAATATTATGAAAAATATACTTATCAATAATTAGTTCCTTAAATTTTAATCAATTTTACTTATTTGTAAATTACTTAGTAAAAGTTATACATTTATTCATTATTAAAATTCATGACTAATTAAACATTTTAATTTTCAATTTTTTACTAATCATACTTAATAGGTGACAACTAAAGTTAATTTTCAATGTTAAACAAGAAAGAAGGATCTAATTTCGGTTAGTTGTTATGTTTTCCTGATACTCACACATTTAGTGTTTTATTAATTATAAGTTACTTTAGAAACGTTAGAAAAAAGAATGCAATATAATTTCTTAATCGTTATAAAAAATTGATCAAATCGTTAGAAAATTTGATAGAAATAAATATCGTAAAATATCAATTTTAATATAATTATAGGAGGATTTTCCTTATAAAATTTAAAAAAGAATAGAATATTTCAAATCTCATCAGATTTATAAAACTTTTAATTTGATTTTCTTAATTAAATCTTTCTAATTAAAAATATTTATTGTATTTTCTTAAATTTGCTAAATGAAAATAATAATTTAAAAAATTTTAGATTTAATTCATTTATAAATTATTTCTTCAAATAAATGTATAAAATATTACTTAATATATATTTGAAAATAAGCCCAATTAATTTTATTAATAAATAAAAAATAGTTTAGTTTTATTTGAATTACAAAATCTAT
Source organism: Phthiracarus crinitus (assembly GCA_034698025.1). Lineage (NCBI taxonomy): Eukaryota > Metazoa > Arthropoda > Arachnida > Sarcoptiformes > Phthiracaridae > Phthiracarus > Phthiracarus crinitus. The sequence goes on along the minus strand of JAQGAW010001105.1, from coordinate 19,362 downwards.
CTGGAAAATCTAAAAAGGCCTTTATTATTTTATAAGATTTAAATAAAGATAACTTAATAAAAAAACACTACTATCGTTTTAATATGCATTTTGATATTGAATTATATTGTATAAATTTTGTTATGATTAAATAGTTGACCGAATCTAAATATTCTTAAAACATCGCGTAAATTTCGGTCTATTACAAGAAACGGTCTTCATTACTATTAAGATTTTATAAACTGTAAAAATTTATATATATTAAAATATGATATAAACAGAAAAATTTTTAAGATTTTAACTGGAGATTTAGTGTACTTTTGTTTATATAATTTATTACCATTACTTTGAATATTGAACAGCTTAAAGGATAACATCAATTTCATGTAATTTCTTGTTTTTTATGCTTTTTATTTTAAATGAGATTTTTTAACTTTAAAGTAATAAAGAATTTACAAAAATAATGTTAAATTAAAATGAAAACTAAATAAAATTAAACATGAAAGAACTATGACCAGATAAATTAAATTATATTTTAACTGAATTATATTCGCTTATTATTGATGGATTGCTATGAACATTTTAATTTCGTTTCTTATTGTTTGTTTTAAATGCTATTTTTTGAAAAATTGATTTTTAATTCAAAAGAAATTTTTCAATTTGTAATCAATTTTTAACAATTATATTAGTATTAACGAAGTAATTGCTATTTGGACATTATTTAAGAAAAGTAAGTAAAAATCCATTACAAAATATTTTCAAACATATATATTCTTTAACTTTTCCTTTATTAAAATGATAAATGTTATTTATTTTTTTGCAAATTAAATAATTTAATATTTCGGTATTCCTAAATTTAATTTTTTATAGTTTTCTAGACATAAAATAAAGTTCCAATTTTTTATCGTATACTTAATGATTTAAAAAGTTAAATAATATTAATCATTACACCCTTAACTAATGGGTGTTTTTTTTATTAAACGGTTTTGTTTTTGTAATGACAGCTTTATTCATTAACTTAGAATAATTAAAATTTAATGAAATTAAAGCTAAAATATGGTAAATTATTTTTGTTTTTTCAAATATTCGAATTGGATTCTGTTCGAATATTTAGTAAATAAAATGTCTCACTATTCTAATGATGAATTAATGTTTATCTGTTTATTCTCACAACAATGTGTTAAAGAGCCATATACAGTAGCATAAGAAAATGAATAGTTGATAAAAAAATGTTAGAATGTGTTAATTATGATAATCTTCATCGAATTGAACGATGTTTAGAAATGAATGGATATTATATTGATATTTAATAAAATTTGTTATATCTGAACTTCAATTTCATGTAAATTTAATAGTTCTAAGTTAATAAATAAAGTTATCATTACAAAAAAACCGGCTAATAAAAAATATCACTCTTTACAATTCTCCAGTTAAACAATAAAAACATTTTCCTTATTATATTATAGATTAAAATTTTTTTATTTTAACAGTTTTTAAAATCCTATTTGTATTGGTGTTTCAATATGGAGTTTATAATTTTAATTACATTTTGATTGCATTTTCAAAATTTTTTTATCAATCATATAAATTTTATTTTCTATATTTTACTCTGATAAAAATCAATTTCATTTCGATTTTTTGATTCTGAAAATGTTAATTTATAGTAGTTTTGTATCTCTTTTTGAAATTTAATTAAAAATCAAAATATATATTTAATTTTGATTTTGATTAATCGAAATCAAAATACAATCAAAATAGCATTTAACATTGAAAATACAATCAAAATTATATCAAAATGATTTTAAAACTGCAAAATACTATCTAAATATAATTCAAATAAAACTTTTATTAAAATATCAAAATCAAATTAAAAATCACAATTATTTTTGATTTTTGTTTTGATTTTGAACAGAAAATCAAAATTAAATATGAAATCAAAATTATATTTTGACTAAAATCAAAATCAAAATACAATTTAAATTATAATTTTGATCAAAAGCAAAATCAAAATTCAATCAAAACTTAATTTTTTAGTAAAATTAAAATAAAAATACAAGCAAAATGATTATTATAGTAAAAATCAAAATCAAAATACAATTAAATTACAAAATATTAAAACGATACAACATTAGTTTAAAGTGCATTTCGAATTCTATTATAAAATATATTTTAAATGCAACTGCAAATCTATTTGGATTTTATAAAATTTTCAAATTAATCGCTTTTTTATTAACATTAATTTCAATTTAAATTTTTCAGTCTAATTTTTAATTTTGTGGTTTAATATCGAATGTTAGTTTATAAAAATGATTTTATTCAAATATTAATTTCTATTTAAATTTTTTGTTTATTTAAATAGAATTTACGGGAAGATATTACGGAATAATTCTACTAATAATAGATAAAAATCATAAAAAAATTTCTAAAAACTAGTTTAGTTTTGATTATTCAAAATAAAAAATATCAAAAAAATTAAAATCAAATTAAACCAAAATTTAAAAAAATTTTACAAAACAAAAAATCAAAATAAAATTTAAAATAAAAATGATTTTAAAAACTAAATTAAAATTAAAAAATTTGAATTTAAATTTAATTTTTAACTGAAAAATAAAAATTGATTTTATTTTAAATTTAAAATCAAAAGTAAATATTGAGAAATAAAAATACATTCGAATTGAAAATAAAACAAATTTATATCAAAGGTAAATTATAATCAATATGAAAATTTAATTAAAGAAACTATCAAAAATATTGTTAAACTTTGTATAAATAATTGCAAATGAAAGGCAAAATTAAATTAGGAAATTTATACAACATTAGTTTCTTAGTAATCTAAAAATTAAATTTATTGAAATTGTTTTTGGTGTTTTGAATAAATTTAAATTTAAAATAAAATCAACACAATAATCATAATACCGGTAATAGCTTTTATTAAAATCAGTAAGTTTATTAATCATTACATGTGTTCGCATATAAAGTATGTATAAATACAATAAACACAATATATATTTTGAAAACGTTTTTTTAAAAATCAAATTCAAAAGTTCATTAATTGTTATGTAAGATTGTGATTTTAATATTGTTTTCAATTGGATTAGAGTGTTTAATTATATAAATCGGTTAAAGATTCTGATATTGTAAAATTGTAATTCCATGTTAATCAATAGCAGACTAAAGATCTTTTATATTTTGTAAAATATAAAATTTTCACTAACAAGTAGTAAGATGACTATAAACACAAAAGTAGTATAAAGTTATAAAGTGCTTTAATATTATTCCCGATTAATTAATTTAATTCGTTTTTCGAATAATGAAAAATTATAATAATCAAGAGTAATCACAGTTGATAATAGTGTTTAGAATTGTTAAAATTATTTTAGCTGTTTAATTACTGAATCATGATAATATCTATCTAGAGATGAAAATTTCAGTGAAATTTTGAAAATGGGTGAACTTTTGCATACAAATTTAACATGTATTTAATTAACTTTTTAAAAACTTTTTATTAATTTATCTTTTTTAAGATTTTGGAGGGCGATTAAGGATTTAATAAATATTTTTTAATAAAATAAATCAATAAATGGATTTTATCTGTTTAAATCCGGTCAAAATAACTTTATAGTATTAAAAATTATAACTTATTCATAGATGGCGTTGTTTAAAATTTCACAATTTTTAAAACTTTCAAAACTGAAGTGAAAATTTTACTGAAATTTACTGAAAATTTCAGGGTGAAAGTTTCACAAAATTTCACCATTAACATCTCTTTATCTATCGCTTATTTTGAAGCATATCTAACAAAATCCTTCAGCCACCTAAATTCATTTGTTTTCCAAAAAATTAAAGAAATAACGTATATATAAATTTCCAATATTTAGAATTTGCGTGCCAAAACATTGTTTATGGAAATAATTTCATATCACTTTTTTATTTCTATAAAATAGAAAGTTAATCATGTTGAATAATTTTCCATTTCAAAGGAATAATGGCAAACTATATTTAGCGACCAATACTAATCTTAATATTAAAAAGATCGATACTTTCAAAATATCTGACTTTTCCGTTTTAATTTAAGCTAGTTTTATAATAGTATGTTATTTCATACATTTATGAGCTTATTAAACGTGACGCCTAAATGTCGCGTTTTTTATAAGCTTATTTGTTTCATTATTTAACAAAATTTTTCCCCTATTTTTCATATTTTGTTCAGTTTATGCTACCCGACAGTCTGGAGACTAAGTTTAATAAGCTGATCAATAATTTCATATCGCTAGCTTTCATTATTTTAGTTATAATTTGGTCAATCTATATTATATCATTTTAATTTAATGTTTTGAAAGTAATATAGTTGATTATTTAAATTGACATAATTCGTTTTAACATATATGCGAAATATTTCTCATTCTTTTTAATTTATATCAATAACTAAATAATTAATTAACGTTGAATGTGAAGCAATTTTATAGATTGTAATTAAATTTTTGCTTGTATTTGCAAATATTTCTTCATAAAATAATGGAATATAACTCAAAATCTACCATTTTATACAATATTTTTAAAATTTTGAGATTATTTTTAATTTTCAAAAATAAGTTTTTATTTATTTATTGTTAGTTTTAAATATAAAGAATAGGTCACATCAAATAAAGGAATATGCCAATTCGATAAGCAAAATATTTTACAACAATATTTTTCATTTAATGCAATTTTTTGAAACTTTATACATAAGATTATTTTACTTAACAATTAATTTTTTTTCAACAAGGAATTTTTATCGAAGTTTTGTCAATTAAAACCCCTTAATAAATATAAAGTGACAAAAAATAACTTAATAAATATAAAAAAAAAATCCATTTATAAATGTAAATATTTTTAAGGAAATATAGACAGAAGGACTTATAAAGGCACATTCAAGTATCTCAAAAGCAAGATAAAATAAAAATAGTTGAATTCATTTTTATGAAATTTCATTTTAATTAATTATTTAAATGTTTTAATATTATCTAGTGGCAGTTGCCAAAAAACTTGCAAATATGCGATATAAAAGCGAAATAATGGATTGATAAAATAAAGTTTTTAAGTGAAAGTAAAAAACCAAAATAATGAAAGTAAAACAACACGGAATATTTCTAAATAATTTATAACGCTTTTATCGACTGTAATTAATTATAATTATTATAAATTTTTATTATTCGAAATACACTTTAAATTTTAATTGGAATGATGTGTTTAATGTTGTATTGTTTCTATAATAACTTTTTAATTTTACTTGCTTTTACATTTTGAAATAAATTGTTGATTAATAAGAAAGACAAAATAAAATGGAAACTGACGTCTGGCCTTAACTGCAACTACTATGGTTTAACCATATATTTTATGGTTTAAATAAGTTATTGCATTAAAAATAAAACATGATCAAAACAGTTATAATTAAAAAGCAGATTTTCCTGGAAAATTCCATAATTTTTCTTTGGAAATAAGACCAGGAGATTAATATATTAACTTTAAATAATTAATTATAATTAGTTTTATTTTTCCGCTATGATAAAATATAGGCCTTTGCTATGTTTATGAATTTTTATAAATTAAATTTTCAAAAAATTATTTTTAGATTTTAAGGATTTTTAAAATTTCTTAATAGTTATGAAAAATGAAAAATCTTAAATATAAAGAAACAAAGATCGTAAAGGTCATATTATCTGACTTTTTATTATTAAGTTAAGATAGTTTTTGGTCGCTCGCTTTTTTCTATTGCTAGCTACCAATATTTGCTTTAAATTTTGTTAATATATATTAAATTATTATAATTTTATATTTTATAAGTAATATAGTTGATTATTTAAATCGCCATATGCCACACAGAAATTCGAAATATTACATTCTTATTCTTTTATAATCAATAACTTTAAACACTTAATTAACGCGGAATATACCGCAAATATATCTTAAGAAAGACTTTGAAAAGTCTGGCGAAGAGATCTAAACTATAATGAGCGATCGACAGTCACCACCTAAACCGGATCAGTGTTTGAACATTTGGTCCGTATGTGCCACCAATTGAACCATACTTTGCAAGGATAAACAGATAGTCTATAAAACGTACAAAAAACGACTACCGCATAGATGATATTTTTATTCATCCGAATTTGTATCCGTTCATAAATAAAATCGACCATTTTCACGATATTTTATTGGCTCGTACAGCAATGCCATACTATAATCCAGTCGCGATCTTTATTCCGAAACAAAACGGATCTGAATATTCGCCACGAGAACAGCATGAGATACGATGTATTCAAACTAGTGAGATGTTTGCAGAAAATATGGGAAAAGCTTGGCTTCCCCAGTTTCGATACGATTTGTTCGATATCACTCGAATCTGGCGATTTCGTCCCTGGCTTCATGACGATGGAATGATTAGCTCCCATTTTGATACAAATGTACATAAAGTTCGCAAGGATTATCCCGAAGAAATAGATATCCAATTGCCTAAATATCGAAATACTCACTTTGTAATTAAACAGCAAACCGCAATCTTAGATATTTATCGCGAAGATTTTGCATTACTTGAACAAAATAATCAGTATTTTAAGGAAAACCGCATTGTGAAAATTCAAAGAGAATTTACTGACGGAGTGCACGGTAGCTTTAAGTGCGTATTATACGGTTTCATCTGCTATCTATTTAGTCTTTTCGATGCCATTTTCACCCATTTTAAAAAATTAAACATTATAAATAAAAAAGTAAAATATTTCAATATCAAGACTTAATGTCTATCTATATTTATAAAGGGATTTTATCTACTATTTATCTTTAACGAGGGTTTTTAAAAAACTTCCTATAATATATTCATTACTATTATATGATTTGTATTAAAACGATTATTTGAAGTTTTTTGATTTTTCTAAAAAATATTTATAACAACGGATTCAGAAAAATATCAAATATTGAAACGGTGTACTTAAATATTTAATACGGTTTTGAATAAAAAGAATAATATTCAATTTAATTATTATGTTTTTGCTAAAAAACTTACATTATAAATGATGACAATTTTCCTAACATAAAGAAAGGACACGTTTTAGTGAATGCTTAATCAATTTATTATAGAAACGTAACGATAATATTTTTTGCGACCGAACGCTACACGTGTTAATCAACAATTAAGTTATACACTAAAGTTTATTAACATATAAAACAATAAAAAACATGTAATTACCGGTATTTTTGCCGGAAAAGTGCAAACTGTGTTACGCCCATAACACAATCAATGATATTTGAATAAATCTTAAAATTAATTTTTTCAGATGTAAATCATTAAAATTGATACATCCTTTGTTAAAGTAGCATTACATTCAATGTGTACATTGTTTTCCGATTTTTCATAGATTATAAGTTAGTCTATTTTGTCCTTTGAATAAAAAACACACCCATTAGTGTGTTTAACAGACATCGAGTTTGAAATTATATTATATTTGAAATTATGACATTCATAATGAAGATTTGTCCAAGTTTCTAGAAATAACATATAATCAGTAGCCTTTTAGTTGTTGTTATTTAAGATATCCAAATTATATATTGGGAAGTAAATAAATTTGTTGCTATAACTAGTGCTTTCTGATAAAATCTTTGTTTAAATGTTATTGCAGCTGTTGATCGCAATTTTTCAAATTCATTTTCCATTAATAAAACCCTTGGAGTTCATTTCAGCTATTTGATATTTTTAGTGTGTTTTCTTTCAAGACTAGTCATGATGGTAATCCCTTGGATTTAGTACTTGAAAATTCTGAAACTGTTTTAAGATAATTGTTTTTAACAACACCACTAAAGTATCCTTCTGCTAAGCTTACATATTCTTATTTCGTAATTCTATTATATTTTTCAACGTCTACGTTTCAATCTTATAGCTTCATATGGTGAACATAGAACCTGAATTTGTTAAGTACTATGAAGTTAACATTCATTTTTACATTTAAAGCCGTTTGTGCTGATGACTTGCGGGAATTAAACGATTCCTAGGCCAATTGAACGTCCACGATAGTCAGTTGACACAATGGCGAGCTCAACCAAAATGAAGGATAAAAACGACAAATGAAGTAATTCATGACAAACGATGAATAATGTTTGAATAACTAAACCTAAATTAATAACTTAAATATCAAACTGAAAAAGCCCGACAGGAATAAACGACGGTATAATGATTTTCTACGACTTCACGACAGACCGAATGCAATATGAGGATCAGTTTCCTAAAGTTGTAATCGGTTAATGTTGCAATCGGTTAATGTTGTATCGTTTTAATATTTTGTATTTTAATTATATTTCAATTTTGATTGTTTTTTGATTTTGTTTTTGATTAAAGTTTAAATTGTATTTTAATTTTGATTTTTGTCAAAATATATTTTGGATTTCGTATTTTGATTTTGATTTCGCAATCAATTTTTGATTTTTAATTTTATTTCAAAAATGGATACAACTCTATTATCCCGACAAATTTTTTCGTTTGTTACATCAAATGGCATTTGATTCGAAAACGTCACTTGTTTATTTTATTTATAGGGATGAGAGCAACAAATCCGATAATTGGAAACGTGTTTTATCTAAAGAGTATTGAATAAAAGTTAATCAAACTATCATTCTCAGCTTGCTTTAAATTGTTAAAATATGCGAAATATTTTAAGCGATAAGCGATTGAAAGTGTTAGAAATTAGTGTAAAAAATAAAAAATAATTCGCTTAATTATAATGCATCATATATTTAATGTGATTAATGGAATTACTATTTTTATTGTACTATACATTATTAAGAATGGTTGAAGTATTAATACTAACAAAAAACTGTCAATTTGCTTAAGTTAAAACATTATATAGTCTAAAGTCAAAATAATAATAATAATAATATATTATAAACTTGTTTTTGAAGATTTTTTTTTGTAAAATTCCTTAATAATATACAAAATCTATAACATATTAAAAACCTTTTGTAATGTTCAATGTTTATTATAAGATCACAATTGATTTAAGCCAAAATTATAACTGTTTTATTTAGGTAAAATTATTTCTTCAAATTGATATTTTATTTACAGTTTAATATTTAATTATGATTGATTTCTAAAATTTATTCTAAACAAGAGAAACCCGCTTAACCCGCGGTTATTGCTAGACACCACACTATTTTACTCTTTTAAAAACTTTCATTATATGTTATCTACTGTAACGGTTAAGCAAAATCATTGCACTGCTATATGTAAAAACTGATTTCGCATGCGGTAATGTATATATAATATCTAGAGATTGGATAATTGGGAATAAAAAGTTACAAAATTTGGTTGTTATATGGGAGTAAAAAGTTTAATTTTTGGTTGTTAAATAAATATTACTTTTTTTCAAGTGTAAAGTTAATTATTAGTTAATGGCTTGTTTTTAGAAATCTCTGATAGATCTTATGGACTATAAAAACTATAATTTCAAATCGGATTAAAACTATGAAAATAATTTTAGTAAATTAAGTAAGCATCATAAAATTATATTTTTATCTAAAATTTCAAGTGAGTACAAATAGTCGTGTTATTAAATTTCTTTTTTCGGTATTAAAATTATAAATTTGACTTATAATTTAACTTAAATATGCATTTTTATTCAGAAATACAATTGAAAAAATAATAAAAAATTTAGCTCACTATTAATGTGTTGTTCTTGATATACTTTAATGCTAAAGTGTTAATAAAAAATTGATTATTAATTTAACACTTGTTTTTTACTTTATCAAAATAAATTGACCATCTTTTATATGAATAAAGTATAATATTAAAACTAAAATTTATTTATCAAATAATTATGAAATTATTAGTGAAACAATTGTTAAAATTTATTTGGAGTGTGATTTTTAAAGATATAACGAAGAAAACTATTTTATTTGCAAAGTATTCAATTTTTCTTAATATAATACTTAATAAGGATAATAAAAATTTTTAGCTTTCTTGGTTCTTTGATTATTTTAAACATTGATTAAAATTATTTTAATACTCAGCATTTTATAATATTTTAGGATAATTAGATTAAAAGTAAAATAAAAACAATTAGACCTGCCATATAGTTTTTGAGTAAAGCTGGAATTTTAATTAAAAATCTTTTTTAAAAAACTGGACATTAACTGGACAATAAAGATTTCTTAATGAACATATAATATTTACACTGTCTTATTTATCATAAAACTGGACAATCCAGCTCAAAACTGGACGTCTGGCAGGTCTAAAAACAATACTAGTCTTGATTTTACCATTGAAAAAAAGTTAAATTAATTGATATTTATTCTTTCATGAATAACAAGAAAAAAATTATAAATTTTTTTTAAAAATTAAAATAAAAGGAATGCATATTTAAAAGTTTTAATTTAAAATAATTGATATTAAAAATTTAAATTCAATTTAATATATAAATAAAAAGTAAAATAAAAGTAAACTTAAACATTTAGAATTATAGAATATTATTTAAAATAATTGATATTAAAAATTTAAATTCAATTTCATATAAAAATAAAAAGTAAAATAAAAGTAAACTTAATAATTATAGAATATTATTTAAAATTAATCAAAAACTGTAAATCATAAAATTTGATCAATTTAAATGTTAAACTTAAAATTATCTTTAAATAATATGGTATACATACTCTATATGCGTTTAAAATTTTACATAAATTATTACGTTATAATACTTAATTTAATATTTAAATTCTAATATAATGTTTGATTTAATTTGAATTTTAGATTTGACAATGTCCGTCCGTTCGTCCGTCTGTGCACTCTTTATAAAATACTCATATTTTTAAAAAATCCCTTTATTAACACAAAGAACAAAAAAGACTCCTATCTTAAAAAAATAGAGTGGCATTTGATACAATATCTTATAATATCAATAAATAACGAAAATGACTGGCATCTCCCGGAAATATCTAAAAATACAAAAATTATCGAAATATAATGGCATCTGCCAAAAATATTTAATAAAATAAAAAAATATTTAAATAGAGTGGGATTTTCGAAAATTTCTAAAAAACTCAAAATACGACGGAATATTAAGGCATCAACCAATAATGTCTAATAATATCAAAGTAAAACGAAATAGAGTGGAATCTGCCTTAAATATCTAATAAAATTTAATAATAACGAAATAGTATGGCATTTGCATAAATTGTCTAATAATAACGAAATATAACGAAATAGAATTGCATCATTCGTTAATATTCTATAATATTAATAAATTACAATGTGGAACGAGCGACAAATAACAAACAGCAGTCATATGTTATGCCCGTATCGATATTGTTTAAATATAGGATTACAAATAAATATGAAAATATAATAGCATAAAAGTACGTTAATAATTATCATCCACAATCAAATGGATGTAATGAAAAAACCAAGGACACGCTTGTTAAAGGTATACAATTTTCAAAATTATTTGAACCAAATCTGAAATTGTCATCGGTTTTAAGCGATTTTTTAAAGAAATACATTTATATTTTACACACAGTTACAGATTTTAAATCAAATCAATTAAAGTTTAGTTCTGATTTGATTGAACAACTATATATTAATACCGCCCGAAAAATTACAACCAATAAAATTAAAAAATTCAAAGAACTATTCAAACAAACGTAACTACAACAATGAATTTTATCAAAGACTCCTATCATAAAAATCCAACAATTAATTTTTTCAAAAAAGACTTCTATCATTAATATACACGTATCAAGATAAGACTCCTATCCCTTTATTTGGTCAAATCCATAAGCTCGCCAATTTAAAAAAAAGTGAGCTAAAAAATATTAAGTTATATTATTTTAAGAAAATTTTTTTTTTGTTTAACTGGAAAATCGTAAGCAAAGAGTGTAATTATTTACATTATTTAACTTTTTAAAACATTAAATATAAGTTAACAACTTGTAACATAATCACGTGTCCAGAAAACAATTAAAAAAATTATATTAAGGAAATCAGAACTATAAAATTATTTACTTTGAAAAATAAGATAAATAACATTAAAAATTTAAATTATTCAACCAGTGGAATCGTTAGCTAACTTTTACATTATATTCACAACAATATATGAACATAAAATGAATCAGTAGTCAATCTTATTCTAAATATTTAAGTAAGAGAAACAATTTCTGTAAAAGTGACTTATTTATTTATTAGAGGCACATTGAAAGTTATTAATCTTAAACTTGTTGGCGATTTTTTGATTTAAGTGGACTATAGAAAAATAAACATTATAAAAAGAAATTAAACAGCAATAATTCAAAATACTTAGCAATTGGTCTTTGTTTTTTCTCTTTAAATATTTAGAACAAGATTAACTACTGATTCATTTTATGTTCTTATGCTACTGTGACAATAAGTACTTGTGGCAGTTTTTAATCAATGAACTCAAGTCAACTGCATATGCAAATTTTTTTCTGCCACCATTCCTCCTAATTTAAATAATAAATAATTTTCTTCCACAATTCTAATTGGTTGGCATAAATAAGGGAAATTATTAACTGTAGCGTAACTTTTGCCTAATCCAATACAAATATGAAATAAAACATATTTAAAGGATAAAAGTAATGAATGTTACACGAAAAAGGGGAATGAATATAAACACAATATAATTTTAATTAACCTTTACTTGTTGTTTAACGTTGCTTAATGTTGATTACCGAGTTAGATAATGCACCATACGATTGTTTCATTAATTATAATAATATAAAATAAAAGTTTGTTATAATTTTAAAATTCAACTTTTTATATAAATTAACAACCTAATTAAAGTTTTGTTGAATTAATTAATTTTCAAAATGAATTTATTATTAATAAATTGAAAATAATAAATGAAACCGGGAATAATTTATTTAAAATCTAAGCATATCATAATAATATATTTTATTTCACACGCACACATTTATTTCCATTTTAGATTCCCCTGCAACTTTTCGTTTTATTAATCTAAATAGACACGTGTTTACAATTAAATTTAATTTTTTAAATATAAAGAAAACTTAAATTCTTAAAATATTAAGCAAGAGAAAGATTAATCTTATTTTTACAACAATTGAAATCGTGAAAAAAGAATACTGATTATAATTTATAAACAAAGAATCGGAAACTAATTTTTTCAATAGATTGTTTTAGTATTAAATACTATTTTTTATTCAAAAATTCCTAATCAAGTGTTCTATTTTCATTCATTTTATAAAATTTATGTTTTACTTATATTTCTTAAATTTTATAGTTGGACAATTCAGTAATTTTGGGGACTTTGGGGACAAATGGAAACATTGACCCCATTTTCCGGGGATCTCTGGTAATCTAATTAATTAAACAAATAATTTATATAATTTTGTATACCATTGCAAAGCGAAGCATTTTTTTAGTAGTTTGTAATTTATACAAGCTATTGGAATATTGAATCATAGTGAAAATTTTTGCCTAATAATTGACAAATTCAATGATACTACGGAAAACTGTAATATTTTCCGGTTTTGCATCAAATTTATTTAATTTAATTAATAATTTTCGTAAAAGTAACTTAAGTTTCTGTGATAATTTTAAAAATTATAAATAATGTAACTGATCGAAAGGCGCTGTAACACCCGACTTATTATTACCCCGTTTTTTCAATGAATACGTTAGTTAGGTAAAAATTGTAGTTATATGTTTTCCGTTACATATATTCGTTAAAGCCAACGGTTTCGTTTTTTCTGGTGTAAACTTTACACCTTTGACACCGGTGCTATATTTGATCCGGTTTTGATAATCTTTGTTTTTTTAAGAATTTGTGTTTTCTGAAAATCAAGTTTTAATCTTAAATTATATAGAAAACAAGTCATGTATCCTTTATATACTTAAAGTTTAAAAAATTTATAACAGTTTTATTAATGCTTTTTCGATTTTTAACAATTAACCAACGACTTTGAATAATTTTTTGAACGATTTTTATCAAATATTTTTCAATATTTTTAAACTAATAATGAAAGATTTTGCATTTCTTTTTCTTATGATTTTTAATTATTTTTATAGCTTTGTAACAATATATTTTTTATTTACAACGTTTATTAAAATAACATTATAATAGGAGTAAAACAATAATGTAATAAAATCTGACTTTGAAGTTTTGTTTTATATTATTTTTTATTGCTTGTTCCACTTTGTTTCCATTTTGTTTTAAAAGAAAATATCAGTAGATGCCACTATATATATATTATTGGAAATTATGAAACATTAATGGAAGAAGTCGTCCCTGTACTTCGTTATTATTTGATTTTATTAGAGAACAGCGGCAGATTCTAATCTTTTCGATCTTTTATGATGTTATTTTATATTAGTGGCAGATGCTATAGCTATATGGTTTTTGCCCTTCTGATTTTTTCTTATTTTTAGAAATTATTTATTTCCAACAATGTTAGAGACTATTTTTTTACTAACTTTTTTTTATTTTAAACAAAGTATAAGGCAATATTGTAAGATTTTTATGATTTTTATCATTGGAGATTATTTAAAAACCTCACATAAATATAAAGAAACTTTAAATCCCATAATTTTTATATAGAAAATAAATAAATTTCTCTTAATAAATATAAAAGGTGTGACAAATGGAAAGACGTACATACAATGCCAAATCCATATATCTGCTTTTATACAAAGTCAGAATAAAAATACATATACCTAGATAAAAAAATTATTTTTTTAAATTATCATTTGTGTATATTTTTAAATCCATCAGAAAAAATTTTATACGATGTTTTTAATATCAATCTGATGAAAGTTATAATGATTATAGTATTTTCCATTTAATTAAAAATTAAAAATATATTTGTAATCAGTTTAAAATTAAAATAAAAGTTTTCTGTTAATTAATAAAATATTTTTGTTTATTTAATATCTTATTTAAATAAACTATTCCTTACTTTGGTTTAAAATTTTTAATTTTTAGCTTTTAGTTGTTTCCATTTTTGAAAATTGAAAAGAAATTTATAATATAATTATAATTCGATTAATTGAAATTGAAATCAAATAGAAAACATGAACGACACGTTATCATCGAGCTCACTTTATAGAAAATTTTTTAAGATATTACAAAAGTAAATAATAAATAAAAGTAAACTGAATTAATAATCAAAATTTTATTCTTAGCATTTTACACGAACACATAAATTCAAACCAGACCAAACAACGCCCCACCCGACCCACCACGCCCAAACCGATTATGTCAATTCTAAAAAGACCAAACCATTCCGACCCACCACGCACCACCCGACCACACCAATTCAAAAAAGAATAAACAACTCAAAAACCTCACCCACAACGTCCCACACCAATACCAACCAGACCGAACCTCACGACACGACTCCATACGACTACCGAACACTCCCCATCGACATTCCATTCTTTCAACCCTACCCAATTACTGCCCAACTGACCCCCACTCCACATCCGATCTCACCACTCCACAACCGAACCCACTAGACCCTCTTTACACGTTTCAGAATTTCCTTATCATTAGCGGTTACTTGGGAAGAGGTATACGATACACACCATTTACAACTTAACTGTAACTGATCCGATGATTATAAATTCATTAATTTTTTCAAAGATCTTATTTTTATCGAGACTGACAGACGGACAGACAGACATGGTCAATTCCATAAGCTCGCTTATTTTTTTAAAAAAAAGAGATCTAAAAAATTAATAACAATTTTAAAAAGTTTTTAAAATTTAATTAAAATAAATTTTATTAACGAAATTAAAATCTACATAGCAATCCATCGATTACAAGCAAATATAGTTCTGTTTATTGTTTAAACAAGTGTATATCAAATTTCAATTTTATTGCGATTAATTTTAATAAATTTGGATTAGGTGCATTATATGAAATGGTGGTCACTTTTATTACGTTATAAGTTACACAAGATTTGTTGATAAGATTTTATTTTGTTTGAAAAAGACTGCAAATATAAAATAGGAATAAGGAGCTCTTTAATTGAAATGAAAATTAATTTTAATCGATTTTTATAAGCAACTGAAATTCAAAAAGACTTATAGAACAACATTAGAATGAATTTTACTTTAATTTATTTTTTAGAAATACTTAGTAATTGTTTCTGGACGTTAGTCTATCCAACCTTCTTTTGTGTTATTCCAACAGTTATTTCATCCTTCCACCTGTTCAAAAGTTATTTTTTTTTAGTTTTACTAATATTTATTATGTTTGACGAAAACTTCCAAAAAATTTAATATTATTGGCTTTATTTAAAAAATGAATAATTCCATTTTAAAATTACTTATATGGAAATAATTGAATTTGTAATATGAAAATAATTTTTTTATATTTTGAATATTTGATTACATTTAACGGATTGTCTTATTTTCATCTGAAAAAAAAATTTTGATAAAAGTATTCTTGATTTATTTGACTTTTTTTATTGATAATTATAAGTTATTTCTCCATCGATTAGAAACTACAATGCAAATAAAGTTCAGTCTACGTTAATGTTTCAAATAGACAACCAAATGTTGTCTAAATTAGTTGATGTTTTCATATCTTACATAAATTTATTATATATTTTGAAAAGAAGCAAAGAATATAAACTCCTAAAATGATAGGTTAATTTGTTTCTTCAAGAAATAATTGATTTTACATGTGTCTATCCGATCATCTGCCCAACCGTCCTTCCATCAGTCCATCCATCTATCATTACATTCCTCCTTCTATCTTCCAATAGTTTGTATTAGCGTTAACTTTATATTTATAGTTTTTTAAAAAGGCCAAAAATTGACATAAAAATTTTTGGAAATTAATATAAATTAACAAAAATGAATATCAAACTTTATTAAAAAACAAGAAGGACCTAAAAGAATTGTTAATATAATCAAAATATTAGAATACAAATGCATAAAATGTAGTTGAAATAAATATTAATTTATAAAATAAATGAAATAATAATTAAATTTGTAGTCGTAATAGAAATGTATGGGAAATTAAAAAAAATAAATATGGAAACAATACTATAGTATATATATCATGGTAATATATAGTAAAATCTATTTTTGAATAATTTAATATTATGATAATTATGATTAATTACAGTCTATAAAAGTGTTTAGAAATAGAATAGTCAGTAATTTACACTTTTGTTTATATTTTAGTTTTGAATATTTAATTTTGGTCTTACGCTTACTTTTTATAATTTTTCAATTTTATTGTATTTTACTTTTGTTCTAAAATCTATTTCTAATTTCAATTGTATTTTGCTTTATCTATTTAGTTCACTTGAAAGTGAGTTTAATAAAAACTGATTTTTATTTTTG
The DNA here is from genome assembly GCA_034698025.1 of Phthiracarus crinitus. NCBI lineage: Eukaryota > Metazoa > Arthropoda > Arachnida > Sarcoptiformes > Phthiracaridae > Phthiracarus > Phthiracarus crinitus. The sequence goes on along the minus strand of JAQGAW010001105.1, from coordinate 2,036 downwards.
CTTTTATATTTCGCTTTTTCATTTAAATTGCAAAAGAAAAATTAATTTATTGTGATCTCTAGTCACATATAAGTGACTAATTGTTTGAAAAGTTTATGAAACGTATTATTAGTATGTTATATCTATAAATGCGAATAACAAATCAGTTATATTTTTGACGCAAAGCCGTTATCATTAAAATATAATTCAAACATAAAAATCAGTATTAACTGAAACAACATGTCTTAATATCCAATAATATCCAATATGGCTAAAATTTAACTCATTTATAATTAAATTAAACCACAATAATACAAACCATTAATATTATATGAATTTATCATTATTATTATCGTAATATTATTAAAATTATTTGCGAATTATTAATGAATTGAAAAGAATAAAATTAAATAAATAATTGATCGAAATTTCGAAAAAAAGACAAGATTTGGCGTAATCGTAACGTAAAATAAAGGAGCAGAGAAGAGTTCGATTGCAATAACAAATTAAACGACAATTAGAATTAATTTATAATAATTTAAGTATAGATAAACTAAATTTAATTTAATAATTACTGAAATAACATAATTTATGTAAGTTTAAGCTAATATTTAACAGTAATTAATTCGAAAAAAGAGCAAACTATGACTGAAATAATAGAAAACAAAATCAATTTTAACTAAAATCAAATCAATGATTAAGATTTGAACACAATATTGTTTCAACGATTGCTACTTGAAGTTAAATATTGAAACAAATTAAACACAATTAAACATCGAACACAACGCATGCTGTTATACTTAAGATTGAAATTCAATTGAAATTTGTTTGAAAAAATCGCAATTAATTGAAACAAATTAAACTAATAGAAACTTAATTTATTAGAAATTTACTCTATTAATTTGAAAACACTTTTAAGTGAAAATATATTTACAGTAAATCAAACATAATAAGAATAAATTGATAGTTTCATGGCATGCTATTCATTGATTTAATAATCAAAATATTAAGATAAACCTAAATTAAAAAAATTTGGGATTTCCGTCTGTTTGTCTGTGGACCGGTCTTTATATATATTAAGGGATATTTTATTTATATTAATAAAGGGATTTTTTCAAAATCTTTTAAAAATCATCGTTGAATAGACTCTTATCTGGCTTAAAATGGCTAAAAATGTATAAAAATGAACTAAATATGGGTTTAAAATAGGATAAAATGCGTTTTAAAAGGCTAAGAATGCACAAAATATGACTTAAAATGGGCTAAAAATGGGGTTTAAAAGTCTAAAAATTGATTACATAGTTGTTAAAATGGCTTTCAAATAATCAAAAATAGTTAAAATCTATTAAATTATGATAAAAGTTAGATAAATTAAATTTTAAAATAACATAATAAAAACTATTCCGAGTTAACACTATTCACACGCGTAATCATATTCGCTCATATAATACTTTTAAGAATATGATTAACAACAATTTACTTAACGAGAGCTAAAACACAAATGAATCAAATCTCATATTACACTCACTGAAGTACTATTTAAAACAATATAATATTAAGCTATAAATTTTTTACTTTAAATCAATATATAATGTTTGAATAATGCTTAAAAACAAAATACATATAATTCTCCAACAATAGAAACTATAATTAAATGTCAAAAAATATTTAATACACAAAATTCAAATATATTTCCCGGTGTTTTTTTTCAGTTTGCTATCATATAGTTTTATCTTCAATAAACTTAATTCATATATCATGTTCTCAATTCTCAGAATCCGATAAGTGCTAAGCTTTTCAGATAAAATATAAAACTGATAAATTCTTTTCGTGCTCGTGTTATCCATAAGCATATCATGATTCATTAGCTGAGTTTCATAAGCATTTAATGTTTCAGCGTAAACATCTATCCATTTGTTATTCAATAATTTCACAAGTATTATATCCATTGATTCATTTTTAAATTCTCGAACAATGGTTTCATTAAATATATGACAAGTGTTCGGTTTTGAATTACGTATGAATAAAGACAATAAACACTACCGTTAATAGTTTTT
>JAQGAW010001104.1:0-21621 GCA_034698025.1 Phthiracarus crinitus | reverse complement strand
ATTAATAAATATGCGTAAATCAAAAATTGGTCCGATTTTATATGAACATATAAATTTGACTCCTCCTTCACATTAGCTTTAACTTCTGGTCACACTTTAATTGAAAAATCATAGGCTCAATATTCATAAACACAACTTATATTAGTCGATTTTTTTACAATAAATTCCTTTTTTGACTAAACTAGTCACTTTTTTGACAAAATTTGTAATTTTTAGATAATAAAATTAAAAATTAAATCAAGGGTTTCTTTTAAACTTTACCTTTCGCGACACTCGTTGACAAATATAGTATACATTAATTTTATCTTTTATTGTTTAAAATTTAATTTGTCAAAAATTAAACTAAGATTAGTCAAAATATTGTTAAGAAATAGTAATAAATTATTGCAAATATGACTAAAGTTAGTAACAATAGGAAAATACCTTTAATAGAGACATCTATTGGGACCTTTTAGATAAAGAATTTGTCTCATTAGCTATAGAATTGACAAACGACTCATCATTTTTCTGTGTGTAGTAATAAATGCTCGGTACTCTAGACTCTAGAGTGTAGAGTAAACATGATTACAGTTAAATTTAGTAACATTTTTAAACCATTTACAGCTATTTCAACAGCTATTCACTGAAAAACTCGATATTATCTAATATTATATTATGAAACTATTAAACCGAAAATGTAATTTATCGTCTGATTTGACAGCTATTCGTTTGTTTATGTGCTTTGTTTGTTTGAAATGATCATATTTCGATCAATTTAATAATTATTAATATATTGGGAAAAATGCTTAATGGATATTATCGATTGAATGGATTGGACGACGAAAAACATGTTCATTTGAATCGACAAAATCATTATTACTATTACATTGTATTTGTATTTGTATTGATATTAATATTAGTATGTCTATTGTTGTCATCGGTGTGGTTGTGGTCATTATGGTCTCAATCGCAACCAAAACAACTCCACAATGATTTATCTGTATATGAATCAAAATTGTTGACATTAACCGATCATTACTTATCGCCGCAACGCGTTATTATCGAACAATTATCGCCATTTGCGTCAAATACGAACGAATTATGTAATTATTTTAATTGTTTTAATGTGTATGGTTGTGGACATATTAACGATAATATTGAGGAACGGATTAGTGTTTACATCTATCCATCAGTGAATTACGTCGATTCAAACCACACACCAATTTTGAGCGCTGTTTCGCAACAATTCAGACAATTACTGGTCGCTATCATTGAAAGCGAATATTACACACCAAATGCCAAAAATGCGTGTTTATTCGTACCAAATATCGATCTTTTAAATCAAAATTACGTGAAATTGGAGCAAACGTCTCAAATCTTAGCGTCACTGCAATACTGGAACAATGGAACTAATCATTTAATATTTAATATGATCTCAGGATCGTATCCCGACTATAATACTAGACTTGACGTGAAATTAGGCAATGCTATCATAGCTGGCGGTGGTTTCGATTCGTGGACGCATCGAAATACGTTTGACGTCGCAATTCCTGTTTACAGTTTATATAGCGATCTTTACGAACGCAATGATGATATCATACGCTTATTTAATGACCAAAACGAGCGTAAATGGTTCATAACGGGTCAATACGATTCAATAAACACAGTTTCTAAGCAAACGCTAACTGACTTAGAATATGAGCATAACAATCATATTATTATATTAACAAATTATTGCTCATTTCTTAATCAAATTAACGAAACAACGCAAACGTTTTGTAATAAATATCGAAATATAGAACTCAATTATCCCGAAATCCTCAGTGAATCGACATTTTGTTTGATAATCAGAACTACATTTTTAGGACATCCTATGCTTAGCGATTCGTTAATGTCTGGTTGCATACCTGTTATCATATCTGACAATTATGTTTTGCCTTTTGAAGAGAAGATTGATTGGAAATCGGTATCAATTCGAATATGGGAACACTCATTGTACGACGTTTTTAATATTTTAAAGTCATTTTCGAGTAACAAAATCAATGATATGCGCAAACAAGCAATATTTATATGGAAAACATATTTTAGTTCAATGGAAGCAATAGCGCTAACAACTCTTAAAATTATTAACGATCGTATATTTCCGAATTCAAATAAACCAGATTTGAGTTTTTCATTTAAACAGTACGCTTTAATTAGTCCTAAATCTTCTTCGTTGCAGTCTATTGGTTTTACAGCTATTATATTAACGTATGATAGACTTGAAACATTGTATGAAGTGATCAAATCTGTTGTAAGAGCTCCGAGTTGCGTAAAAGTTGTGGTAATTTGGAATAATCAACTTAAAAAACCTCCGCAACAAAACCAATGGCCGAATATTCATGTTCCGCTTCACGTTATCGTTACCAATGAAAATAAATTAAGTAATCGTTTTTATCCGTACGAAGCAATAGACACTGACGCTATCCTTGCTATCGATGACGACATTGTTATGTTGACTGCGGATGAATTGGAATTCGGGTTTCAAGTGTGGAAAGAATTTCCCGATAGGATTGTTGGGTTCCCTTCTCGTGTACACCGATGGGACAATAGAACATCAAAGTGGAAATATGAATCTGAATGGACTAATCATATATCTATGATTCTTACTGGAGCTGCGTTTTATCATAAAGTAAGTTTGTAATATTTTTGAGATCAAATTTGCTTAGTTTTATTATTTTTTAATTATACATTTATAGTATTACAATCATTTATACACTAATATAATGCCAAAAGAAATTAAGTCATGGGTCGATCATCAAATGAACTGCGAAGATATTGCTATGAATTTTTTGGTGAATATTAATTTATTATAAGATCGATTTTTACTGTCATTTTAAGCTTATAATATCTGAGTTTTGTTTTCTTTGCTATTATTTTTTTGAAAATTAAGTTTTGTCCTCATAAGATTTACGGACTTATCAATTCTGCTCTAAAAAGGTTTATTCCACTCAAGTGACCCTAACTTAGTATTAATTGTTTATTAAAAATTGAAAATTCTTTTAAAACGAGACAGTTTAGTTTCCTCTAAAGTATGTTCATTTCGTACTATTTAACAAAAAGCGTCCAGTCATGCAATATCCCTTAATTATTCGAAAAGTATTCCAAAATTCATATACTGTATTATTTTTCTGACTTTGCAAAGATAAATAATACAGTACTTGTACATAAATATTAATTAATTTACGGTAATTTATTATTAAACTATATTGTGAAGGTGTCTAATGTAACGGGAAAGTCTCCAATCAAAGTAACTCCACGTAAAAAATTTAAATGTCCGGAATGTACTAATACTGAAATGTTATCCGCTGATGTTGTTCAACATCTCAACGAAAGATCCGATTGTATTAATCGTTTTACATCTGTATATAAAACTATGCCACTTAAAGCTGTGGAGTTCAGGTTTGTTTACTAAAACTGAAACATTTTAATTATATTGTTAATAATATTTGGAATTTTACTTTAGGGCCGATCCCGTGCTTTTTAAGGATAATTTACCGGAAAAACTTAAAAAATATAGTCTAATTGGCAGCTTATAAAATTATTTATTAGTCATATATGTGTTCATAATATACATTTAAATTATATTTTGATTTATATTTATATCATTTAAATAATGTAAAACAATTTTATATACGTTCATATACTATAAGCAGTTGTGACGAATTATTTTGTGCTGTTAATCGATGAGTCAATTAATTTTATTAAGCATTTAAAAATAAATTTTTTTTTGTTAAATAAATACGTTTATGTTATTAATAATAGAACAAACATTGCAAATGATTGAAACTTCATTACAGAGCCATATGACTACTGTTTGTAAAGTTCATACGTATAGTAATTTACATTAAATATCCATATATTACATTGCATTAATATTGAGATATTAGTATTTATTCATCAATTTTTACACGAAAGACAAAATGCATTATTTAAGTTTGATTATTTCTACGAAGTTATTTATAAAAAAATTTGAACAAATAAATTTCAATTCTACTTTATTTTTTACAAATACGCTGTTGATATACAATACACCGATATTAGTATTCCTCTTTAGTTTAAATTAAGGAATTGTATTTTACATCAATTAATTTGTTTAAACAACTAATAACTTAAAATAATTCTTAATTCTACTAATCATGTCATCAATTATTTATGTATTAACTACTATATACCGTACTTATGATTGCTAGAAACAATTTACAGTAATTTCGACAAATTTCAATTCACATGAGTATAAACCGCTAAATAACCGTTTAATTTCTGTAATCGGAATTTTTGTACGTAATCGAGAAACATTACTTTGTTTTCATTTGTAACATTAGTGCAATAAGCTATTAAGATATACATAAATGAGTTAAACTCTTGCGTTAATATTCGTTTAAAAAAAGATATCCTCGAGAGTCCAAAATTTGAAGACATAAATAAATACAAAGTTCGAGCTCCCGTCCAATCTTTCCAACACTCTTCTAACACACTATTAAACGTTGTATCGATAATCTTAAAACCAATAAAAATATACGCATTACTCAAATGATAATTCGCGTATTTAGCGGATTCATTATTTGAACATTGCATCAAAGGGTAAGAAATTATTGGAATCGTTAACCGATGAATCTCCTCGTAATATATTTGTTGGGAAATACACGCATTTTTTAATAATGTGTTGATTTCGCAGAATAGTTTATTCTCGCTTTCAAGTGAGTGATAGTGTATCACTGGGTATATTACTGTAAGAAACCAAATAAAATGTTATTCTTATGATATGATGAGAATTGATGTAATTGATACCTCCTTTTTCGATTGTTTGCCAAATGTGGCCTATTTTGCTAAAATGTGGATCTGTTTGTAAAGCATTTAAAATTGATGTTTTGTGCGTTATGTAACACGAAAATGGTGTTTCATTGCTTTTTGCGAATGAAATTTTTAATAATTCTCTTTCGTTCAGTTGATTTTTCTTTATTAGTTCTTTCAAATCATTCATATTGTTTTGAATAAATACAAATGAAAAGTTGATTTTATTATCGATATTACGTGTTTTATCTACTTTATCGTCAATAACTTGGGTTAACATTTTGCCGAAAATCTTATCTATAAAAAACTGTACAAATTAGTTTGAGCTCATCCATCCGATTCAGCTTACGGCTCAACTTTAAAGGCTGTCTTATTGGAAAGTCTACTTTTGGATAGTTGGGTAAAAAATAATAAGTAGCCCTGAATTGCGGCAAATTTCTATGCAAAATGTAATAAAATAAATATTAACCATAATTCAAGGCTTTTAATTTCTAACATATATTTTCTAATTTATTTTATTTAACAAAATATTTTGCTTATAAATTGTTGCTTTTCTATTGAAAAATGTTTCGCTTTGGCTTTTTCACATTTTTAATTAATAATATTAAATAAATCGACACTAATTAAACTAAAATATTTTGCAAAGTTTATTATGCATTCAAAATTAAATAATTAAAATTTAAATATTATATTCAAAAGCATAATACATGTAAGAGATAAGAACGGATAGAGCCTCTGAATTTTTCTATTTTATTGATTACTGGTTATTAGATTTATGTTTATAATATAATTGTAAAGATTTACTCACTGATAAGATCGTCGCAGAATTTATTAACAATAAAGTAATGTCACTCTAATTAATCTATTGAGTAGAATACAATACTTATTTTTTTGATCGAAGATTTAACCATAAAAAACTCAATCAATTTATTTTAAAAAATGATTTATGCTATCAGTTATATTATTCTCGTGATCACGTTTTATTGATTCAAACGAATGTGACAAATCATATTAAGTTCTATTTAAAGCTGCGTTTTTATTAAATAGTTTTTGTAAGCTGTAAGACTGTAAGAGGTTATATTATATTTCACGTATATTTCATAATACGTCATCCAAACTATTCATACAACGATCCACACTGTATTCTTATAAGTTTTAGTTAAACGCTTTTCAAATTGAATTTTGCTGATTATAAATAACATAAAATGTTAGATAACATCAATAAACGATAATATTGGGGAATATGCTGTTACAGTAGGAGGTGTTTTCTATCTGATTTTTAGTCAACATTCTTATCAAAACCTCTTTAGCAAGTTTTGTAACTTGAAATATAGATATTAATAGATAAGTTTTAATCAAATAAAGTTAATGCAAAGCCTTAACTCATTTATACAATAAACATAAAAAATAATTAATTTATTTCTTAATAATCCGATTTAAAGTAAAATTTTATATTTTTCAAAAGCTTTTAAATGTTTGTAAGCTATAAATAATATAACAATTTATAACAAAAATTATGCTTAAATCATCAAAATATTGTGATGACTAAAGGGCGGATTTTCCTGGAAAATCCCGTCTTTTTTCTTTGATAGCAAGACCGGGAGATTAATATATTTTCTTCTATTAAGTTTAAATAATTAAATAAAAGTAGTTTTATTTTCCCGCTTTTTCCCGGATTTGGCATTTTAAAGAAATTATCCCGGATATGCACAAATATTCAAAAAGTTCCCGTTTTCTCTATATTTAGCAACAAATTTATAAAAGTAAATGCACAAAAAGCTTGCTAATAGTCTTAAAATTTGTTTAAAAGTATGAAATTAGTACATGAATTATTAAGGTTCTAAGACAATAGCTCCAAAACTATAAAATTTTATATAGTGATTGCAAATTTCAGAAATTTCTTTAGTTTGATAAATATTTTGTTCATTAAATGTATAAATATTTTTTTAAAAATTTACATTTATGCCAAAAAGTTAATTTTGAAATGTTACGGTACATAATATAAAATTCATTTTTTTGTAAAAATTTTTTTCAAGAAAAAATATTTCCCGGAACCATTCCCGTTTTTAATACATTTTTATTCCCGGTTCCCTCCCGTTTTCATCACTTTTTAGTCCCGGAAAATCCGCCCTTTAGTGATGACATTGCAAATAATGTTTACTTAAATATTTTTCTCATGAGTTATGAACTTAACAGGAATATTTAAAAGTACTATTTGTTTTTTATCTCAATTTTTTAAAATTTCAAATAATTATTGACATTATTGAATATTAAAATAAAATGTTAATATTGCTAGAATATGTAGTGTAATATTGTACAACTCTAAGCCAAAATAAGTAAAACTGCTGGGGTTTTATCTATAGTTAGTAGTTAAAAATTAATAAAGCCGTAATACAAAATTCTTATGTAAATTAATATTCTAATTTTAACTAAGCTTAAAAATTACAATTTAAGAAATAGTATTTGTAAAATTTTTAGGTTTTATCTTTACAATTATATATTTTTATCGGTCATTATGATATAAAAGTATTAAAAACTGCTAAACAACTTCAAGTAAGAATATTTTAGGTTTTATTTAACTTGATTTTTAAACAATAACTTTAACTAATTATTTTAATTATATAAAAATAAAGATAAAATAATATTCAAAAATTATTCAAATGAGTTTCTTTGGTCCATATACTGGTTGCATAACTTATTTTATGTGGGCAATGACTGTTTCAGAATTTAATTTAAGTACAGATTTTGTCAAAAAAATAGCGATAGGCTTAAAGCGTATATAATTTTAATCAATTTCAACCTCCAAACCATTTTTAAATTTTTTTTAAAAATTTTCCCAGTAATGGTTCTCATAATACTCGATGTTTTTTTTGCAACAAAAGTGTAATTTTCATAAATTCATTTTTGGTCAAAATTTTTGAACTTTGTGAACTTGATTTCCAAAATTACTTTACTCACGCGTAATAAATAAACACAAAAATAAGAAAACTATTCGTTGAAATATATTACAGTATTAATAATTATTAAACCGTAAAAGCAAAAACCTTAAGAAAAAAAAATAAAATTTAAATAAAAACTTTCAAAATTGATTGTGAGATGCGATATATTTATTTCAAATATAATTTACAAAATAATAAATAATTTAAAAATGTGCAATAATTATGACTATAGTTTAAATAAATTACAGTTATCTTACAATATAATAAAATATACGCAAACATTTATTTGTAATCTTAGAAAAAGTTTGTCATTTTAACCAATTTATCACTTTTGATGAGATCTCTGTATTGTTATAATAACGAAATTCACTAAACATTCATTCATTCATTCTCTCCTCTTTTCAATCCTATTTTCCAGAGTTTGTATTTCATGAAAAAGAGTTAACGTGATGTCATGCAAAGCAGTAATTTCGGTAAAAATTTCCGAAATATTGCGTTTGGTTTGATTCTCGAATTGTTGCTCCATTTGTAATAAATGCTTAAAATTGGTATGTCTTTTATTGTGTCGTTTGGTTTTTACGTGTAACACACTTGGAATAGCGTTCACTGCGTTTGATTCACTATTCACTCGATTCGATGCCATTAATTCGATGATTTGCTTTTGCTGTGCGGACAGCACTGTGTGATCGGCTCGTAGTGTTGCCATTTCGTGCACCAATTGTTTGTCCGAATTATCTGCGCGTAAATTGTATGACTCGATGTGTTGCGTATAGTCTCGCGTCAGTTCATTGAGTTCGTGTCGAAGTCTGTTAATGTTATCGATTAACCACGCTTTTGTTAGCAACCAATTTCGTTCCTTATTCGATGAAACTGTGTGTTGCGATGACTGTTCGTTAGCTGTAAGCGTTGATAACCATAGTTTTGATTGAGATAACGGAGTTGTGGTGCGCATTGTCGTTGCTTTTGGTTCGATCGGTGAAGATATCGATGAAGATATGGGCGCAGTTGTGGTCATTGTAATAATTGCCAAATAGATAGTTGTGCCGTAATTCATAATCATATTCATATTAAAACGCATTTTCAAACTAAATTCAAAAATACTGAAAACTACTTTAAAACATAAATGTAGCGTACATTTGGTTTGGAAGTTAGTTTAGGAGTGAACGCACAAAATCCAGATTATTCATCGAAGTTTGAGTTAGAAATGCACTAAAACTTAGTATTGCAGATGTTTTAAAGCAAAAGCATCACTGTTTGAGTTTGGATCCCCATTCGCCCCCAAACTATAAACGAAGCATTGGATACGTGCAGCACGTCGTCTCTCGTCAAATCTCGATCTGCACGCGTTTAGTCTCCATATCCCCGCGAATACCCCCACTCGAACACAACTAAACAACTGCACCTGGCTTTGCATCACTGAACCAGCTTATAGTAACCACTACTTTCTCTACCGTTGATTCCTATTGATTCCTATAGTTTCATATTATTCATATTGTTGTTCGATACCGATTTTCGTTTGTTAATTTCAAACCATTTTATCTCAATTTTAAACTTGGAAACTAAAAAACGTTTTTTTCACAATATTGTACAGAAACACATTTTTAAAAAAAATATATTATACTACAGTTTACTGATTCTTGAAGACTACACACACTGTTTAGCATTTTCTGAAAAGAAACTTAAGTAAACAGAACTGATTGAAACATTTTATTGCCACAAATTCTTAACGCATAATACATAAGCAAATACGCAATATTATAGCGGATGTTCATTCAAATTAACAGGAAATGTGCGCATTTAAGTAATTTGTTCCTCTTTTCAATGTTTTTTTAGTATAATTTCGAGCACATTAATCATATTCAATTTAACACTCGTGCAAATATTATTCAATTATAGTTTGTCAATGAAAGGTTATATTAAGTTGAATTTATTGTTAGATAAATTACTAACGTATTATTTTTGTATTGAATATTTCGCGAATAAAATAGTTTGATCTTATTTTTACGCATTATTTATTGATGCGAAATATACGAAATAACATACATTGTAAGATAATTTTAATTATTGAAAGATAATATACGGGCGCTTCGAATCAGCTGTTAGTGGTCTGTGGAGCAGCAGAAGAGTTTAACGTAAAAGTGTATAATAGAGGCGAATGGTATGAACAAAGCAGATGCTAAGCTGTGAGTGAATGGTCGCGTGGCAGTGTGTGTGCGAGTGCTGTGTTAGCGCTGTGTTAGTGCTGGCGAGTGCCAGATGCTTGAAAGCATCGCTCTATTCAGTATGCTTTGAGTCACTAAATTAAAGAGAGCGATGCATTCGTCAATGCTTTATTGATGCATGTATTACCTGTTGTTTGATGAATAACATGAATAACACCTGGTCATGCTTGTGCTTAAGCGCACGTGTCATCTAAGAGCGAACACGTACACACTTACCACTTATATGTCACTTCAATATTTAGTATATCATATACCGTACAATAACAATAACACCATAAATATACATACATAACCTTACAGTAACATTAATATTAATATTACTTTAAATTAATTTGATGCTCATTCCAATAAATTCATTTAACAAATATTGCTGTAATGCAATATTACTAATTTTGAATTTTATTTAATTTTTCTTAGTGCTAATATGTAACATTAACCAAATGTTCTTTGATTCAGAAAAATTGAAAACAATGAGTATTTTTGAACCCAAATTCTAACGACAACCACTCACGAGTGAAAAGAGATATATAGTCGCCGTCGGTTTTGATGAGAAAATATACCGGTTATTGCTATACTTTAACAGTAAAACTAATATAGGAATATTCCGACTAATATTAAAAATAATATTTTTATCTAATCATCTTACCGTTAGTATACATACATTTTATTCGGAAAACTTATTGTTAGTTTTCAGATTTATATCACGCTTTAATGTAATAGCTTTACATCTTAACATATTCAACGGTGAATAAAATGAAGACATTATTTAAGTATTTAATATTGAGTAAAAGAGTATCGGAAATATTAAAAGGACTCCAATAATAAACATAAGCTTTATTATTATTTATTAAAATCAATGTAAATATTTTTTTTCAGAGTGAAGTCCAGAATATGGATTTGACGATGTCTATGCGTCCGTACGTCAGTTCTAAATTACCAATTCTCTATTGTAATAAATAGATTTTATGTAAGTTTCCATTAACCTATTAGAAAATCAGTTCATTATGAATATGTCTTGAATTAAAGGTGCTATAGTTTTGGTTTATAATGGTTTATTATTGGTTTTATCCAATAATTAATGGTTTGGTACAACTTTTTATGGGAAAAACCATAAGACAATTTTCAAACCAATGTGTAGTTTTGTTAATATTTTTAATAATTATTGCACTTCAGGTAACCAAAAATTTTATACTTTTTTCATAAAAATTCAAATACTTTTTTAAATATCTATATTTATTATTTTTTATTTTAGTAATAAAAATTATTAATAATATATATTTAAAAAATATTTGAATTTTTATGATAAAAATTATAAAATTTTTTCTTCGAAACTTTGGGAAAATTCTATTTAAAAATTTATTAATATGTGATTTTAAAATAAATTCAATATTAATGGTTTGAAATGGTTTGCAATGTAGAGTTAGCTGTTTGTTAAATTAGTGGTTTGGTTCGATTTTGTTTAAAAAAGTCAAACCTATAGCACCTTTATCTTGAATTGTTTGTTATATATATTAAGGTTATTTGGGAAATTTGCTAACTGTAAGTACGGTATAAAATATTGACGATCATCTAATGACATAAAAAATGGAAAATCTAGATTATGGTTAGAAATGACATAATCTTATTTAACGAACATCTGTACCGTATATAGAAAATGATAGAAATCAATACAAAGCATAAATTGATGAATTGATAATTTATTATTGCTTTAATTATCTGTACATCTGTATTGAACTCATTAATCAAATTAAATTTCTTAATTAATGATTGTATACATATTTAGACCTAAATCACATCACAATGGTGTATACAGAATAATAGTTTTAATAAATTTCGAATAATGATGATCTATTTTGGCTTAAATGAGTATTATCTTAAATACTTAAATATAAAAAATAGAAATAAAAACGCATTATTTATACAATAATTAACCCCAGCATTAATAATATTCAAACATAATTTAATACAAATCACATTTAAAGATCAATACTCGGCACTGATCTGAATAGAAATTGAATATACTCTAAAATGCTTGGTTACTCCTTATTAGCGATTACTGAACAGTCCTCAACGTTTTCGGGCCAATCACACACATTCTCGTTAATGTTAAATACTAGCTTTTCGGGACATGGCATGTGGTGTCGTCTCGTTCCTTCGCACATGTAATACATGGTGCAATCTTTCTTGTCTTTGTGATAACTGATATGTCCATCTGCTTCTTCACACTTCACTTCATCTTTGTCTGTGAATAAGTAAACAATAAAATTATCTCAATAACTAACTTCTAAAATTAACAGAATCGCGTTCATCCAAAAATAGTTTTCTTCCATTTACTTACCGATAGCTTGACCATAAGCGGTATGAATATTACTGCTCTGCGCATCTAAATTGGCAACTTTGTAACCCTTAAGTTCTTCTTTGGCAGCGTGTATCAGAGGGAATGATTGTCCCATACATGCACCCCTAAAGTCATCCATATCTATCGACCTAAAACCATAATACATGTAAGCGAACATTATAATTACCTTTGCATAATAATGGTTTATAATATTTAATAGCGATAACATACCAAATCATAATACCTCCATAACCAGCTTGTTTCAGCCATTGAACCTTTTAATTAAATATTCAAAAGTTTTTATCTTATTTATTGTACTGAAAAAAAATTTACCTTCACTTTAAAACTTCTCGGGTCATCGAATCCGACCTAAATTATAAATTAATTATCATTACAATTTATGTTAATTATAATAATAATAAAATTATATTAAGTTTGTTGATTTTTTCTACATTTGAAACTATAATAATGCAAACCATTGTCTATGTGGCAATTAAAAACTACTTTTTTTATTTTTCAATCATAGCTGTGCTTACAGCTAGTATGAGACAAAGTTAGTTCAGTAAAAATGATAAAAGTTTAAACGCAAAAAAATTTTTATTATAAGAGAGCATAAATGAGAAAAAATTCAATATACGCTTAAATACGTTGCTTGAAATTTTAATAAAGCATACGCCTTTTTTAATGTTTCCGTGCATCTATTATTAATCCAGATTTTACTATTAATTGTTCATTCAGAGCTTACTGAGTCTCCTAATTTTACTATTCTTGTTTTACACTAAACACAGCTCTGATCCCATAATCATATATTTAATTGTAATTATGAATTTGGTTATAATTATAATAAAAACCAAGTTATTATTATTTCAAAATAAAATTTTATATTTTTTTATTCATTAAAAAATTAATTTGATTTACAGACCCATTGATCACCGCTGTAAGCATAAGGAACCATCTGTTCGTTATCCCAAACTAAAGTCGCGCCAATTTTTAAGAGATCACAAATCTGTAATAATAATTTTTAGGACAATTTAATCACTCGTGTGCTGAATAACAGAATCAATGGTAAATACTTCAAAAAATGATAAAAAACCAGATTCTCTGGTGTATTGTCCAGGTAATCCACCTTTAATTGCTGGAGCATTAATATCTGTTAAATTAGAGCTGGCGAGCGTGAAAGTGCGACCTAATTTCAAAATAATGTGTTGTCATTAAGTTTTAATTAATACAAATTAGAATTGTATTTATTACCATAGGTTGGAAGACCCACAACGAGTTTTTCTTTAGAAGCGCCTTTGTTTACCCATTCACCGACACTAAAATCCTGAACAAATTAATTGATGATTTATGCGAAATAATTTTTTAAAAAACCTGACATACAGTTACATACCACTGTTAGCTTCTTTTGATAATTAGATGCACTATTTAATGCAAACAATGGAGAGTTATGATTGACTAACTGTTCCCAATCACCGTGAAAATCATAGGTCATCACATTCATAAAATCTAAATATCTAACGCATCATATATCAAATGAATGTAATTATAACAAAAGTAATTTAATGAGTTAACGAGATTTAAATTACTTATTTATTTCAGGCACATTAAACCCACTCGAAACGGCTTCAAAACTAGCTGGTACTGCTGCTGTCAGCAATAATCGAGCTTTTTTCGAGCCTTTTGCTTCGCCATCGAAAGCTTCATATAATTCCTAATATATGAACGAACATAATAAGTTTACATAATTACTATTATTATATTTAAAAATAATTTTTCATTTGTAGTTTTGGATTTAATGTTCTATACACCAGTTTTTAATTAAATTTATTTTAATTTATGTCTTAAAATTATTAAGAACTAAAGAAAATCATTCGAACTTAATTTTAATTATTAAATCAAATAAAACTTCTTTTTTAAGGAAATAAATTTTAACAAATATGCAAATTTTAGACTAATCCCTCTTTTTTAAAATAACAATCATTTAAGATATTTTGGTTGCATTTAATTAAAAACACAACTATTAAAACATAGGTTTATTTCCTCAATTTAAAATTTTTTAAGAATTTTTTTTGCTCTAGAGTTTTATATATAATAATCAGAGACCGGATGTTTCGTTAAATCCCAAATTTCACCAAAATAGATAAAATATCGTTATTACTAACAAATCGTTAAATATAATGTTTATTCAACCAAATTTATAGTAAAAATCATCTGTCACTGTGGAAATGAGAGTTTTATCAAAGAAATTTTTTCGTATTTAAATTTTTGTGTTTATAAAATTTACAGTAGTTTTAGTAAAACGAAATAATATTTCTTAAAAATTTTTAAAAGATTTATCTTTAAGATCTTAAATTGCCGAAATTTGCATTAAATATGTTGAATAATTTTCAAAGATTGAGTTAAAAACTCGTTAAAAAACTTTTAATCATAAAATATAAGAATATTTTTAATAAATAATGATTTTTGAAACCACCAATTTATTTAATTTTTGTTTCCAAATAACCTCCAAATATCATAATTTTATTTAACCAAATATCCGGTCTCTGATAATAATTATTAAAAAATGAACAAACCTTTACGAGTTTTGCGTATCTTTCTTTATCCTCTTGTCCTCTGGGAAATTCCCAACAAATATCTAAACCATCAAAACCTTTTTGACGCAAAAACTCAATCGCATTAAAAGTAAAAATAGTTTGTCGATAAGTGTTTTCAGTCAAAGATCGGAAAGGTGTTGGACCCATCATCCAACCACCGATAGCGAGCAAAACTTTTAAATTTGGATTTTTCGCTTTGAGAGCAATAACACGATCATAGAGTCCCTTCTCATTTCCATTTTTTTCATCGTAATCTTCAGTTGGACTAATTTTAAAATCACTATTCAAATTAGCGAATGCATATATAACATGAGTACATAATTTATGATCGATATTTTCGGGTTCAAACTTTCCAATTCCTGGTCTTTTAAATGACCAATTAGTGTAATAGCAAACAATTCGCGCATTGGTTTCGTCTTCATTTATTGCTTCTGGTAAACTATTAGATGTAGGGTTCGCTATTGACTCTAGTTTTTTGTGTATCAAATTTATTTCCGTATCCGGAACTGTTTTTTTAAGTTGATTATTGGATGCTTTTTTGACAATTGATTCGAATTTAGAAGTTGTTTTAGGGTTTCCAAGCAATTCTTGTCCCATTATATCGATCAATGGATATTTTTTGTCAGCACAAGTGCCCGTAAAATCATCCATATCTACAGTCCAGACCATAGCGCCGGCGTAATCATTTTCTAATAACCACTGCATTTTGGTTCGAATTGATCTCTCATCATCAAAACCAACCCATAGATCGCCATCGATAGCATATGGCACTTTTTGTTCGTCATCCCATATATACTTTGCTCCATTCTTAAGCATTTCGCAAACTTCGTAAAACGCTAGAAATCCAGCTTCTTTAGTATACTCTCCAGCTTTTCCGCCACCACTTGACGGTGCATTCATGCCATTGTTAGAAGTACTTGTTAATGTAAAACTTCTTCCTATTATAAATTAAATAGTTTGTTAGATTAAGTAACACTAATCTAAAACTTAATACCATAAGTAGCCATTCCAACCACTATTTTGTCTTTAGGTGCGCCTAATCTTTCCCACATTTTCACACCAAAATCCTTAAAGAATAAAATCAATTTATTCATATTATCGATATTTTATGTCAATCAAGCAAACCATTGATAATTGTTTTCTCCATTCAGATTCGGTTGAAAGAGCATAAAGAGGAGCGTTGTGACCAGTTTGTGATTCCCATTTACCATGAAAATCATATGACATAATATTCAAAAAATCCACATATCTTTAACCATATGAGATATTATATTAAACATCAAAAAATAATATTTAGTTAAACAATAGCATACGCAGCCACAGCTGGAACATCATATCCTCCGCGAACAGTATCACCGCCAGCAGACACAGCAGCAGTCAATAAAAGTCGGGGAAGTTTTTTTTCCTTCGCTTCGGCTTCGAATGCTTCGCGAAGTTCCTTAAAGGTTTAAAATATTATTTAAAATTTGCGCCTTCTTTATTAATTATCCCAATATTCAACCTAATCATTAAAAATCATGATGTATTGAAAAATAATTACAAATTGTATTAAATTGTAATTATGGTTCACAATAACAAACATACAAAGTTTTCGTGAAGCATAATTACAATTTAATATAATTTGTAATTTAGGCAAACCTATTAAGATTAATAAAAATAACAAAATTTTAAGCAAATAGTTTATCTAAATATTAAAGCATTTACTCTAAAAATACCATTAATACAGTAATTTTATTTTTTTAAACTAGATATACTGTACGTACTAAAAAAGTTTTAGAGCTTAAAGTTTTGGATATATAAAAATTATCGTATTTACTTTATATAAACTGTTTAGATGTTTCGATAAATTCAAAAAAAACAAACTTTAATTATATACGATTAAATTTTACCTGATATTTGAAAAAATTTAAGAACTAAATAGTAAATATTCAAACTATAAATTAGCAATTAAGTTGTAATATCCAAAATTCATACACATAATAACTTTTAAAGTTTCCGTTTCAACATAATTTTGACGAATTCAAATTATGTTATTTTCTTTGTGTTAAAACCATATTCCTAAAGACTTGTTATTCTGGGGTAATTGAACTCCACCCACAAACTAATGATTAATTATTATTCAAAAAACTTTGCACTGTACATAATATACTCTATTTAAAGCCTACTGTTGACACATTTTAAACAAAACTAAAAGTTTTCAAAATTTTATGAGAAGCTTGAAAATAAGAGCAATTCCTAATTTTATTTTCATTTAGATTAAGTGGTCTAAATTTGTTTGAGGTTTGTTTTTAAAAACAGAAAAGTAGAACACAATCATTTTATTGTTTTAAAATTTATTATTAAATGTTATTGTTAGTGTTTGTTGTTTAATAATGAATAACTTAAATATCACTTGATTTTGCCTATACCGGTATATAAGCAAGTAATAGACAACCCTATTATCTAAAAAGCTGTCTTAAAAACAACAAAATAATTAACCTCAAAACAAAAAATTGACCTTGTGTTTGTGTTTGTACTGTGCTTAACTGATACAATCCGGAATAACTATAATCACTCATTCGATTCCTTAATATAATAGTACATTTTAATATTTTCCAGTTCCAGGAACCATAAAAAACTTGAAATACAAAATTTAAAAAAGGAGCGAATTAGGGTTTAAAAAACGTGAGAATAAAACCAAAAAAATTCTATTGTTCTGTACACATAAAATGTTGATACATTATATAAAAGCTACCAAATATTGTAATTCAAATTCTGATTGACGTGAATATTGCTTGCACTTTCAAACTATTTCGTTAAATTGAAAAAAAAATCAAAACATACGGTATTTGCTTTTGAAATAATCCAAATATTATAAAAAAATGGCATAATATCTTTAAAATACACAATTTTTTAAAAGTAAATTTTATAAATTAAACAACTAAATTAATATAAATAAGTCATACATATTTCATTCACAATTAATATTAAAGCTAACCAAATTCGTGTTCGTCAGAATCGCGAAAGTGTACTTAAATTTTCGGGACACTTATATAAATAGTTTATCTGATAACCAAGTAATTTAAACCCTATTTATTTTGCCGAATCCACTGAATCATCACTTTTTACCCTAATTCCCCGAATTTGCAATTTTAGCCCTAATTACCCCGAATTATTCCTAATCATTAACTGGTTTAAAAAATACCAATATTTTTTGTTTAAATTTAAGAAATATATTCAAAATTGAAAATTTTATGTATTAAATCCGTAGTGTTTGTGTGACCCTCATTATTTTATAGTCAATATTTTAAAATATGTCTTTGGTATATGTAGAATTTTTGTTTGAACTTTTTAGACTTCACCAAAAATAAAATGTTTTCAAAAATTTTTTAAAAAGATTATTGAAAAATCTTTAATTTTGATATTTTTTCTTACAGTTTTATTATTATGCTTAGCCCAAATTTTCCCCGAAAATTCCCTCTTTTATTCCCTGAATCCCTCCCGAATTTGAACGATTTTTACCCCGAATTTGGTTGACCTTAATAATTATTTTAATTAGCCTTAAAGATTTTAAAAGATCGAAAATTTCAAAAATCCAATAATTTATATTATGCAAAAAAATATAATCTTATAAAAAAATATAAGCTAAAATATATAATAACGTAAATAAGCTCAGAAGGTCTAATTTATATCATAAAAACGATTTGATTTGATTACCTTTAGTAAATCCACAAAGTTTTTCTTATCGTCTGCACCTTTTGGAAATTCCCAGTCCAAATCCAAACCTTAAAATTGTTATTTCCAACTTATTGATCAATTCTTAACAATTCAAACAGATAATAATCAAATTACCATCAAAATTTCTTTGCCTAAGGTATTCCATTGAACTGAATATAAAAACTTGTCTATTATATCTATTAGAAGACATAACTTTAAATCTTTCAGTGCCAAAAGACCAGCCACCTTAGGATAAACTATACTTAGTTTCAGACAAATTTCAATTATTTTAAATCGATTACCGACTGCAAGCAAAATTTTAAGATTTGGATTTTGCTTTTTGAGATCAATTATCCTTTCATATGTTCCTTTTTTGCCATTTTTTGTCTCATCCGTTGCGTCAAATGAAGTCAGTTTATTTGCTTTCATCCATCCAAAACTGTAAGGACAAACAATATCTCATAAAAACTAATAAAACAATTATTTAAAAAACCACTTAATAAATTCAGTTAAATAAACAAGAACTAACATAAGTGTGTTAACTTTTTTAGTTTTGTCCCTCTCTTTCATAAATTGATTGCGGAAATTGGATACAAAAAATTTAATTTAATTTTATAAATAATCATTATATTAAAGGTTTAAGTGATTGTAATAATAGTTACATAAATAATTTTTGGCGATTTATAAGATAATTAATTTTTCAATTGGATAATAGTTATTTCAAATTTGTTTTTACTTAAAATTTATAAATTTACAATTTAATTTGTCTTAATCAATATCTTAAGTAAATACGTTTTTTTTGTAAAATACTATTTAATGCTTATGATTATTAACTTCTTATTTTTATTTTTAGTTAAAATATAAAATTAGTTTTTTAAAAATATAAAAATACCTGAAAATTATATGCGTACAGATATGCGGATCAATGTTTTCAGGTAAAAATTTTCCTTCTTTAGGTCGATATTGTGACCAATTTGTATAATAACACACCAATTTTTTATTAGAATTGTTTCCTTTTAACAGACGTGTATCTAATAATTTATGTTAATATTTTTATTAATTCAGTAAACTAATTTTTAATTTCTATTTTTTTGAATTGCTATATCATGTAGTTGTGAATATTTATATAAAATTAATATAAATTATTATTTAAATTTACTTGAGAGTCTTTTTTGTTGTGTTATTTGAAGACTGATGATCACAAATAGATATAATGATAATATCCTTTGATAAAGTTTCTAAAATATATAAAAATATATTATTTTATAAATTTAAAATTTAAAAATATTTGTTATTCACACTTATATTATGATTAATTAAATATGATTTTATTCAATAATTTTTTGATTAAATTTAACAAAATATTCTATTATATAAAGCTTTACATAATTAATATTAAAACAAAATAAATGTAAAATCTATTTCATTCAAAATAAAATATGAGTTTAATTGAAATGATTTGTTTCGATATTTGCAAACATGTACACAGTAAGCACAGGTAAATTATATTTAGGTCATTTATATAATGTTGATCATAACAGTTAGGCAAATAAGTTATCATAAGAAAGGCAATGAACCAGTAAGTTGAGACTACATTTAAAGTAGTTTTTATGATTTTTCAATCAATTTTTATTAGATTTTTTGAAAAAACTATGTATTATTTGATTTATTAAATAAAATATAAAAACTTAAAATAAAACCTACCATTTTTTGATAAAATTGTAATCCTTATATATGTCCTCAATATAACAATATTCCCGGTAATACAACCAAACAGATAAATGCAAAACTCAATATAAACTCAAGAAACTATAATTGAAAACACGTTTTTACATTAACCGTTTTGCAAGTGTTAACCATTCATGTTCACAATATCACTTCATAATTTAGTAAAGATTTTAGTTCCGTAAAAATGTTAAACTTTGAATGAACTTAGCGCTTGTCTGGTCAGATATGTAATGGCATGCTTAACGTCTATAGCATTGAGCTAATGCTTATCTCGATTAAGTGCGGCAACAAATAATTTTAATGACGAAAAGTGTGCCACATGACTGAATGGTCCAATTGTATAACAAGAAAGTAGGTGAACATTGCTTAAGATTTCCCTGTATCTAAATTGTCATATTTCAATATACATACTGTTACAGTATATAAACTATCGTAAGCTTATATACGCTTAGGTTATGAATTACACAGTCTATTCAACAATTCACAATATGGTCATATATCATATTTGTTAAGATATTATTGCTATTGTTATCGCATTCTTAAATCTGATTAATTTCACAATTCTTAATTGGAAAATAATTAGGAAAATTATTTAAAAAATAAAAATACTGTTTTGAATTGAAATACCGCTCCTGACAAAAGGTATCCTAAAGTGGACTCCATCTGAAAAATGTTATTCTTTTGGATAAAATTCCGAATTAGAGTAAATAAAAACTTAAATCAATAGATTTTTAAAATGTTCAACTTTTATAATTTATGCCAGTTATAACAGAAAGAACAGAATGATATCATTAATTAGAGTAAAAGCCCGCCTTCGGAGGGCGAGAAATAGTATATTGAAACAAAAACAACAAAAACTTCTGGTAAACCTTTCGCTCCAATTTGTCATTTACATAATACTCATCTTTACATAACCCAGAGTTCAAAGTTCGACATCCAACTGGGGCCTCGTTTAAAGAGCACCTCAATCAACCCAAACCACTTCCTATCCAACAACACAATTCTAAACCCAGTCCCACACTACCCCACAATTAGCAAAATTAAACCACAACACCACGCGTGTTGTTATATAAGTAGAGTTCTGGCCCACTAGTGGGCCAGAACTCTACTTCATTAAATGATAAATTGTACAAAGGTTTTTAAAATAAAATTTGCGCTTAGAAATTGATTCTTGTAGAACTGCTGTTATAAATATTGACTTAATTTGCTTTTAGACATTAAAGTAATTTAATCTTTATAGGAAACATAACTAATATTCTAATATGGTTGAAATAAGTAAAATAAAATATAAT
>JAQGAW010001103.1:0-21625 GCA_034698025.1 Phthiracarus crinitus | reverse complement strand
ATATCTATTCGATGCCACATTTGAAATGTATAGATATTATTGGAAATGAAGGATGGAATACAGCAAATCAGTTCGTACGCAATTATCAAAGTAAAGCCAATTGGGGCACAAGAATTCAATTGAGAGATCATCAGCCACTTATTCCACCACACGCTGGTCGCGCACACTATCCGACGGGTGTAGTCATTACCCCATTATCTGTTCTTAGAAACACAAGTGGTTGAAAAAATCTGTTGGCCATTCATATAGAAGTTATTAAATCATATTTGTTTGCAATTAGAAAATAAATGTGAGATTATTTAGTATAATAAAATTTGAAAAATTCAATCGTTACTCTTGTAATGTTTTAAAAATATTCGTATGTATTACTATGAGATTGTTATTTCGAATGCATAAATAACTGGATTTAGTAATTAATTTAACTTTTTTCCGGAATTATATGACACTGTATCGTTTTGTGAGTCATAATCGGTATAAACTTATTACGTGAGATTTAATTATAATTTATTATTATATTTACTATATGTGTTTAAGAATATAAAATTAATATATCTATTTTTACTAATTATATAGAATTACAAATTTAACACTCATTGATGAGTTATTTAATAAAAGTTATGATATAAACGCTTATTCAATTAGACCTGGAAATATTATCGGGACGGGACAGTACAGGATCGGGATTGACAAAATTTGTACGGGATTTGTCGGGATGGGATTGTCACTTAAAAATATCGGGACGGGACGGGATTTTAGATTTTGTTAACACAATCCCGAAAATTTCTAATTGACCGAATTATGGTGTCAAATGTCTTTAAATTACCACTTATTTTTATCAATTTTAACTTTTAAGCATTTTTGCACATGAAATGTTTTTATTGAAAGTTTTAAGTTTGTTTCCTTAAAAAGAAGATAAAAATTATTTGTTAAATAAAATTAAGTCATTGTAATTAATAATTAGAAAATTTTTTCGGGACAGGACGGGACGGGACTAAAAATTATCTTAATCAGGACGGGACAGGACAGGACTAAGCATTTCAATTAGCAGGACAGGACGGGACTGCCATTTTCAAACTTTTACCACCTCTAAGTCAAAACTACTATGCAAAGCGTTTGTCCGTCTGTCAGTCAGCAAAGCTTATTGTTTTAACAGACAACTTTTTCCATACCATTTAGACTATTTATTAATTTCTAAAGCAATATACTTATATTTTGCGGTGATTTAGAATTCCAACTCTTATATTCAGAATTTTTGGTGGATTCCCAAAAACCTTAATTAAAACGAAATTTATTTGAAAACTGGGGCAAACGTACCCGTATTATCTGACATCCCAAGTGGAGAAAATCGAAAAACACGATTACGGAAAAATTACTATGTTTTCTTATGCCCCACTGGGGTAAAAACTCAGACTTAACAAAAAAATGCTACGCCACGGTATTATATTTAATTGTAAAATTGAAAAATAAACTTAAATTTTTTAAAACAAAACCAATTGTTAAACTTAATAAAAATATTTTGGATATTTCTGGGATCTCTTATAAATAGATTATTTGAACAAAAATTATACAAAAAAAAACAAATCCAAATATTTATATTTTGAAACATTGTCTAATTTTTTAAATGAAATTTTGTTGGTGCTGGTTGTAAATTTTTATTTCATATAGTTTATTTCATTTGTTACTAATTATAAGAACCGGAGTATTTTTTGATTTAACGTTAATAAAATTTAATGTAATCAATATGAAAAAAATGTTATCAAAATAAATTCCAATTAACAATTTCTTTATTCTAAAATTTTATTCAACCAAATGATGTTGTGGTGCGTCAGAAATAATAAAAAATGATTGATGTTAAAGCTACAGAATAGGCACCGATACAGCCATAACGACTAGTTTTTATAACAAAATTACTTTTTTCGCAAAAAATTACAACAAAGTGCGAACAAAAAAGAGAAATTTTTATAAGTTAATTATGAATAAAAAATAATATTAACTTTTTTGAAGAGATTTTATATAATAATAAGTATTGCGGAGGAAAAATAAAGACAGCAAATCGATAACTATATAAATATTATAAATTTTGATTCCAATTAATTTCATTTATGATAATAATAGTACTTAGAGGCACAAAAAACTAAGTTTAACAATGATATAAAAAACCCATTATTATAGATAATTGTGTATACAATTGTATCAGAAATTAAAAAAATTAAAATTAAATTTATTTTCACTTAAAAATATTTAAGCGATAATTATTACTCTCTCTTTCTAGAAATGGAATGCAAACTTCAAACTGTGTGTGTATTTTGGAAAACGTGTATAAATTTTTTAATAAAAAATAATCAAATGTATTATCAGTTTTACTATAACATCATTATGTAAATAACAGAAAACAATTATTTTTCAACATTTAAGTTGTAGAGAAAAACATTTTTGTTTCATAAAAATCTAAATTCCTATATCAAAAAAATGAATTTGATACTAATTTTTTGATATAATAAAACACTTAATACACGTTTATAGTTATAATATAATAATTATTATCGTTAATTATTATAATTAATTGCTTCGTTTTTTAGTGTGCATAGTAAGTGATACCATAAGAGTCACCAAATATAAACAATATATTCTATATATTTATGTGCAATTAAAGGAATTATTTAATGCTATCATTGATGATAATTATTTAACACTATTATACAATTTATATAAAGGCTATGTTTAGGACGAAATGGTATTTAGTAATAATATTTTTTTGGTCCCAATGTATGGTTAAAGTGCATTCTTCACGCCCAATATTCTGGCCGCAGAGTCAGCTGAATCTAACATCTCATCAATCATTTTTGAGTCTTGTATACCCAATAAGTTTTGAATAAGATCACTGCCATCAACGTTATCGTTATATGATGAGCTGTTAGCGTTTTGTGCATAAGTGACTGATGCTGATTGCTTTACAACGTCATCTTTTGGAATCAGATAAAGAAGTGAATTACAACTTCGTTTGGGCTTTACTGACTTATTTGGTGTTTCACCTGAAGTACAAACAAAACAATTATCGATTTGTAAACGTGTAATAAGCTTACTATAATTCATACATTCAGGTTCTTTGATAAGCGAAGTCGACTGAATCTCAGAAATAGTGCGAATCTTGCATTTGGCTTTGCTTTTAGTGGAAACAAAGCTGTCGGGATGATTGGTCCTGTAGTGTCTCAATAGGCTATTTTTTAATGAAAACTTTTTCGGACACAATGAACACTTAAAAGGTCGCTCTCCGAGATGAACGCGCATGTGATTTCGAAGATTGACAATTGACAAGAATTGTCTCGGACAGAACACGCAAAAAATCTGCAATTAGTAAACAATAGATTAGAATATTTTCTCAATATTGAGATAATTTACCTTTTCTTGGCCATATGGCTCATAATCTTCTCCGTTAATATCGAGATCAAGTTTGGAATCATTTATGGGCACTTTATCGATAGCACCCTTTTGTTGGAGAGTTTCGTATTCGTTGGAATGGCAGGATTGGATATGTAAAAGGCACTTATGTCTACCATTGAAAGACGCTTCACAAACATAACATTTATAAACCTGACGTTCATTTATATTTATCTCGTCTTCGTTTGGAATGATTTGATTGGTCTCATTGGTTTCATATTCATTTTTATCGCTTTTTTTCGGTTTTAAAACACTACATGACTTGTTTGGTTTAGTCCAATGACGTAAATAATAATGCTTACGAAGGTTTCCTTGCGTAGAGAATGTACTGTTTGTACAAATATTGCATTTATAAGGTTTGCCGTCCTGTGAAGTAACAGCTACTTGTGTCTCGATGTTCCTCTTCTCCCTTCCATTATGTTTACGAACCAAATGTCGTTCGCAATTCGATTTAGTAGTGAAGAGTATCGGACATTTCGGGCATTTGTAAGGCTTGAGTCCGGTATGAGTAAGTATATGTCTTCGCAGACTACTAGTCCAGGGAAACTTACGCGCACAGTATGGACACGAAACACTGTTAGGCGAGTCAGTATAGGCACTTCGTTTCTTTGTCACCACTTTTCCAACATTATCTTCAGTATTTTTATTGCTAACAATGCTATCTTTTCCTCTTTTTCGCGGCGACTTATCATTAACAGCGTTTAATGGACGGATTGTTTCACTAATCGTATTTATACTTTCATTAACATTAGATTCAATGTCGTCATTATTTTTGTTAAAGTATTGCTTGAGAGCATTCGAAGAATTGGCGGAATGATCTATTAGTGATGACACACTCGCCAAATCTCCGCCGTTGTTATCACCCGCTATGCTATTATTATCTTCACCTAATTTTGAACTAACATTTAATGGCGAAGAAGGACGCGAATTATTGATAGTTGTTGTTCCAGAGGAAGTTCCCAATACTTTATTATTTAATACAACTCTTAATGCAGCTCTTGTTTTGCTGGAAAGCGTAGCATTATTTGATTTGGATAAAAGCGAAGCACTTGACGATGCGTTTGTCTGCACGTTTTGTTGTACTGTAGCAGATCCGCCACGACTTCTTGGCGGCCGAGCGAACTCGGGATGCTTTCGTTTAATATGTCTCTCCATATTTGATTTTAAAGTAAAACCAGCCGAACAATAAGCACATGTGAAGCTTCTCTCGTTTCGTGGCATTAAACGATTTTTTGATATACGAAATGTTGTCACTTTATAGATATCTTCTATCGAAGTGCAAGAACTTGGAGACATCATTGAAACAGATGGAGACGAGTGAGCTGGCAATGGAGGCGTTAATGAAATGGATGGATGAAAAATAGATGAATTAGTGAGAAGCCCTGCGGTGGGAAAGTTAGTTGCGGCCATTGAACGTAACGCTAGCAAACTTGACGCAGCATTACGAACCGCTTCATTCATATTCTTCATTTCGTCGCTACACATATCTTTAGCCGAATAAGAAGACTTACAGCTCAAATCAAGCGCATGAACTGCCAAATCTAATGGTTCTTCGTGAGAATGACTGGCGAGGTTAAGCGGTTGATCGTCATTACTCAAATTGCCAGCATCTGTATTATCATCATTATTCTTGGTCTTATCTTCTAAACACAAATTCATTGAATTTTCACTGTTGGTTGATATGCTTTTAGCAATTTGACACAACGCAGCCAAACTAGAATGCGGTGGCATTGGTGTCGAAGTCGATGCATCAGAACTCATATTCACACTTTTCATCGAATTATCTGACGATGTATTTAACGATTCATTTGTGTGCTGCGATGAAATACCCGGCGAGTCTCTGCACATGGATTCTGATTCCGAATGATCACTAGTTGTAACCGATGAAGCATTCGCTATCACAGCAGAAGACAGTTTATCTTTCATATCTGGATGTTGTTTGACAACATGTCTGATACAGTTATTCTTTGTGCTAAAACCAAGTTTGCAAACTGTACAACAATACGGCTTACGACTGCAACTGTTGTGAAGCGATCGTAAATGATGGCGAAGTACGCGATTAAATTTAAAATCAACGTTACAGTATTTACAAACTGTGTCAAAACCTCCAGGAAAACTATTATCGTTTGGTGAAAGTAATATTGTGCTGCTCTCGGGTTTAGCAATGTTTTGATTGATGATAGTGCTTGCGGTCGACATATTCGGATTGTATTGCATGGCACTACGAATTTGTGTCTTATCGAGCTTCTTGTGCCGCTTTTTCACGTGTCGTTCGCAGTTAGCTTTGGTGGTGAACGCGTATTTACATATAGCGCATTGGAATGGTCGCTCTCCGTTGTGCGTTCGGAGATGACGGACGAGTGTACTCTTATCGAGGCTCGTATACGGACATAAATGGCATGCATACGAATGACCGCCTTGAGTGTGTCCGCGATTGTGTCGCTTCAATGCATTGCTACTCTTAAACACTAGAGTACATCTTTCGCATTTAAAACTTTGTTTCGATTCATCCTCGTCTTCAACAATTGAAAGCGTTTTCTCGTTATTACTATCATTATTTTCACAATCAATATGTTTTCCCTCATTAACTACTTTAACCAAATTATTTGATGGAGTGTTAGGACTGGCTTTAGCGGAGTCTGCGGCAACTGGAGAGTCGGGATGTGCTCCACTAATAGCGAGCTGTACCGGTGATGCGGGCGACGCTGCGGGAGGAGACGAACGTATGCTGGATATCAACGGTGTTGCAGAACTCGTTACCGAAATAATTGACTGAATATCTGCCAAATCATGTTTTCCTGATTCTCCGTCTGTACTATTAGTGATGATCTTAGGCTGAAATGTTGTCGGTCGAGATGGCAGTGGTTTCGCATGAATAAAATATGATGAATTCTCAAATGGGTCTTCATGTCGAATAAATTTATAATTCGATTGAAAAGTTGAGAATTGTGAGCCTTTGTTCTGCAAATTCAGTAAAGCCAGAAAGTCTTCTTTGTCCGATTGCGGTACTTCGCCATATGAATTGTTATGCATGCCATTAATTTGACCAGCGTTTGCAGGTATAAAACCATGTGGTTGTGGTATTGTACTACAATATGACATTGGAAACTCGTATCTATGTTTAAGCTGATGTGAAACGAGAAGCGCTGGAGTGGCGAACTCAATGTGACATAAGCCGCAATAAGTTTCGCCGTTATGTGACGATTGGTGTAAATTGAGTGCACTTCCACAAGGAAAAGCTCGATGACACTTATCACACTCGAAATCGTGATAAGGACTGCTAGCTTTACGCAAATTGTGTTCACAGAATGATTTTGCGATTATTGAGAATTTTCGAGAAGAAAAATCGGTGAAACTGAGATCGAAAAAGCCGACGGGAGGCGCCGTTGAGAAATTCATTTTGTTAGCGTTAAATAAATTTAAAGTTCCGTCAGATGTGGCAGTGCAGCGATGCTGCGTATATGTTGCGTAGTTATTTAGAATCATACCGCAGTCCTATACAAAGATAATAAACAATCAATTAAAAATTAACCCATATTTGTTGAAATATAAGTAACAATAATAAATTATAATAACTATTCAAGAATGGGCTATAAAAATATTTCGCCTGCTGTTTAGTAATTTTCAATTCACACTCCGCTAAAGCTCTAACAACTCAAACATTGTATTTAATCCTTGAAAACAGCAGGCAAATAATTTTTTTATTACATCCATTCTACTAAACACAATTTATATATTTAATATTAATTTAAAACCCATAACTATCATCAAATCTATTACCTGACAGCATATCGGATCGTTTGGATGATTTTCCATATGCAAATGCAACGCAGACTTTGAAACCACTTGTTTGTTACAGATTGGACACGTGATATCCGCTTCTTTAGTCAAGTTGATTCCAGATTCCGAATTCTCTTCGCTGTCCGAATTCCTTCGCTTTGGTGATGGTTTCGGTTCTGTTTCGTTAGCATCGTCTTCGCTAACTTTCCTCTTTTTCGATTTGATGAGCTTATTATTAGTATTGCTATTATTATTGCCATCATTGGACACATTACTATCGTCATTGACTTCCATGCCATGAGTTCTCATATGTCTGTGCATATTGCCATTAGTAGTGAATGCCATATTGCATATGCGACACTTGAATGGACGCTCTCCAGAATGTATAAGCATGTGTCGGTCTAAAGAGCTCGCAGAACTTAATGTTTTACCGCATAGTCTGCAGGTATGAGAATGATCTGAGGGATTATGCTGTCGTATGTGTATTGTGAAAGTGTGCTGCGAATCAAGTTTGAGATCACAAACTGGGCATTTAAATCTTTCGTATTTCGATGATTCATTCTCTTCCTATTATTAGATCGATAATTAGTTATCAATTTAATCTTAACAGTTAACATAGAAATTTAAATATTAATAATTGCAAAAATTTTAATACAAGATTATTTCATGAATCCAAGATTTTAAAGTTATTAATTTATTTTTTTTGTCGATAAAAACAATATACTATATTTTTACTTATTAATTTAAATGAGATCACTTAAAACTCTTACTTGAGATTTTTTCTTGACACCACTGGCTCTGGTGTTAGCGGTCTCATCAGCATTAGTGACGATATCTTCTTTGGTTTCACTCTCATTACTATCTTGATTATTGGTATCTTCACTAATGATCGGTTCGGTTGAGAAACTCTTATTACTATAATGCTTCCGCTTTTTATTATTTGCAGCTATGAGTTGTGGTGAAGAATGATCTCCATTAGCATTATTAGCATTTTCATCTAAATTTTCATTCATCTCATCACTGATATCATTATCATTTGGTAGTTGTGTGTCATGTGTGATATGCATTGAATCCACACATTTTGTATTATTATTATTATTACTATTATGTTTAATTGTTGCCCTACATTGTTGGTCCCGTTGTTTATCACAGTTAGTTTGTTGCATCTCCTGTTTAGAACGTGTCACAGATTTCTTTGATGCCATAGAGTTAATGTTCGTTGTGGCGGTGTTCGCAGTTTTTCTATTCGAAATCGACTCACTATTGTCGTGATTGTCGTTTTTGTCGCTCATTCAACCTAAAAAGTATTATAGAAAGAGACATGAAAAAATTGAGATCAAGAGAGAAAACCTCTTTAAATGACTGCCTATCTCTGATATATGCAACTTTGAGAATGAGATCACTCAGCGATGCGTATAACATAAAATATCATTGCACACACAAACACCAGTATATCAGTATCACATAGAAGTAGACAAACACTTATTTAGTTAATGATCATCAACTTCTTCAACCAGTAATACCGGTAGCGATCGGATGAGAATCGCGCACCTTATGCTCTATTTCAAGCAAATTTCATATATTGATATGTATTGGCAATGGTAGTGCCAATACATCAACACTACACTACAATCTCATCAAATCATTTACAATATACTGTATCATATAGTTATTACTGTACTATAGTTGTTAGCATTTTCAACGGACCGAAAACAATTTTTAGAGTAAAACTTTTACTACTGTATACTCACATAACTAGTTTTTGGATTAAAATTGACTCTCGGAGACAATCTCTGAAATACTAAAGCATCAAATACTTATTTCACATTTTCGTATCAGTTATTTTTTTTTTCTTCTCTCTCAGTATCTCTCTTATCATAAACTACTAGCGTTCAGGAAAAAAATATAATTTTATAAAAAGATACGTTATATTTAAGCTATAATTATAATGTAATAAAAAAATACTGTATACCATAAGAGAGATGTCACACAATAACTGAAATAAAATCGAGAGAATGCGAGAGAAAGAAAAAAGTGTTGATGAGAGCACTCATCAGTCAGTCATCTAATGGGCAATATATAAATAAATAAACTATAAAATTTTATTGTACGCTTTTTCGTAAAGCTTCCATATATAGACATTAAATTATGCCATGATTTAACGTTATTTAAAACCATCTTATAGTCAAACTCCATATGGAAGCGCACGTTTAGGTTTTCCTTTTAACTTATGATTATTCAATTCAATTTTTTCAAAAAAAACATGATAATTATATTATCGAGTGATAAGTGGGGTAAACTATTGAATGTTTAGCTTTTTATGATGATATAACTCTCTATTCAATTAAAAGAGCAGTGAACATATGAAAGAATAAGATCTTTTTTTAATACTAATATTTATCATATTTCAATTGCGAGATAAACAAAATAAATTAAAATAATATTGGAATTGTATAGCGATTTTAAAGATATGCTGTGCTGTATAGCATATACCGTAACGTATATTACAAACTTAATTTAAATACTGTATGAATATTACAAACAAAGCTTGCATTGCAAACACAGATCACATTGGCATTTACAGCGAATATGTAATTTTGATCGCACTGTGGAAATGAGTGAGTAAGAGTGAGAGCGAAACTGAGTTAGAGGTGATCTTATATAACATCATAAATTCAGTGTAATAATAATAATAGTGATTGTGTTTGAAAGGTGAGAACGCAATGCAAAGAATGCTTACGAGTTAGAGAGTAGTGAGAGAGAGAGAGAGTGAGAGAGAGATGCATCAAATGCAAGCAACATTTCTCTGCTGTATTTTAGTGCAATATAAAGTAAAGACACATTTACAAGGCCATCATTGGCTGCAAACCTCTTAGAAGCATAAGAAGAAAGAAACAGAGTACTGAGAGATACGAGAAATATGCATACCATTGCATCTGCCTTTTCAACAACACGAATCAAATACAGCATAAAAGTTTTTTCTCTGTTTTGCCGATCTGTCGCACACTTACATACATACATACATATATACTCACAACTAATAAGGTTATATTCGACGCAAACAATAGAGAAAAACCTTTGGCAAACATACAAACTCCGCTTATAAACGATAAAAATGAAGTGTAGATACTAAACACTAACTCTAACTCTAACTCTATGTAGTAATCAGAGTATTTAGTTATTTATTTTCCCCACAACTCTCGTATACTCGTATGATGATGGCATCAATGCAATAGTAAAGTATTATACAGTATACTGTAGTCTACAGTATCTACAGTATGCACAGTTTGTACAGTGCATACATAGCTAGTGTATCACTTTTCCTTGATCTGATCCTACATTTTCAAATATGAAACGCAAGGTGTGGATACATAACTGATATACAGTACAACTATATATTTCAATGCACACTCTAAATAGTGCTTACGCTTGCGTTTAACGAATCACTAATTCTTTAGAGTAACAAATATAAATTATTACCACTTTATCTTAACATTTAAATTAATAACACAAGAGGCGAATCTTTCCTAATTTATATCCAAACTTTTAATTTATATATTTTTGGCAAATAAGAAAACAAATTGAGAGTAATTTGTATATGAGAGACGGACTGCTAGAGAGAGCGAGAGAGCAATAAAATTTTGAGAGAAATATAAATGACTGTATGAGTGATGAGGCAAAAGTAAATCTTAGAGACGAGACGAGACTGATATGAAATCTTAGAACAGTAATTTCAACTTTAGTACGAGAGAATCACATGGATGTTTGATAAAAAAAAGTGGCGCTATATATCTAAACGTAAAAAAGATATGTACGTTCGAGTATTTTGATTTAGTACGAAATGGTAGGCAAAAACTGTGAAAACTCTGGCATTTATTGGCACACAGTATACAGCATTCACTCACAACTCACACTCCATACTCCATACTGACTACATTGGTATTGGCGATAAACTTACTGTGTATTATAATTTTAGGAATAATATTCGCTGAACATAGCGGTGCAAAGTGCATATATGACCCTCAATTCAACACAACACAACACAACAGCATCACAATCGTTGAATTGGCAATTCGCACAAATATACAGCACTGTACGTAGAATAGCATTAACACTACTCAACACTGGCACTGGTATAAGCAAAAACTTAATGATGTGATGTCATGTTGGAAGGGAAATGTTTAAGTCAGTGGTATGTCAGCCTCCAATACCAGTATGAGTATCCCGGATATTCGTGATTGTGCACCTGAATCAGCGTTAATACTAAGCAACGTACTCTCTCGCCAAAGCTATACCATTACCATTATAGCATTATAACTATACAGTACTGTATGTACAGTATAAGCTAATACTACGTACTGTAGTAGAGTATACAATGCAATAGCAATAGTGGCAATCAATGTATGATATGATACATCAGTAACAGAAAAAAAGTGAAGGTAAAAAAGAGCAGATTAAGCGTGATATGACATTTGGGATGATAAGTATGACTATAGCCACATGTTTTGTTGTACAATAACTATAGCATAAAAGCTAAGATAAAAGCTTATCAATTCTAACTTTGAATTTTGTTATTTCACTTTTAATATTTATTAGTATATTATATATAAAAGCTATTTGCTAATCACAACAAAAAAAGTTTAATAAAAGTTACTTACGATTATTACAATACAGTATAAGAGCTTTAAAATGAGTGAAAAACAACTTATTTAAAGTTTTGTTTCTATTAATCAATAGAAAGCTGATATGAAAAAGAATGAGAAATCTAGAGAATAACTGAGTTATGTTACGGTTGAGCATAAACTGCGATAGTATTGACAAAAAATGGAGAGACGATCACTATAATCACTATGGATTCACTTTATCACAACATCAAAACACCTGAAGTTATTTTGCCATTTGTGAGATATGAATATTCTGATTGCTGGTGATAATAATAATAAAAAGAGAAAGAAAAAATTGAACTAAAAGTTACTATGGAAACTTGTTGTACACAGAAACTATTGGGCGGAGGCTGTC
Source organism: Phthiracarus crinitus (assembly GCA_034698025.1). Lineage (NCBI taxonomy): Eukaryota > Metazoa > Arthropoda > Arachnida > Sarcoptiformes > Phthiracaridae > Phthiracarus > Phthiracarus crinitus. Next base: position 9,388 of record JAQGAW010001103.1, on the reverse strand, counting down.
TATGATCTATCAGCCGCATCACCTGCGATCGTGCATTCAAGCCGATCAATGCTGCGGAGGATTGGCGGCTCATTCCCAACAATTCGCTTTATATAGTACTGTATATACGTTACTGTATACAGTATAGCTTGAGAAAAGGTAAGGTATCTCAATAATGGCTATGGGATCGGTCGGTCGATTAAAAGGCCTCTACCACTGCTGCAAACTGCAATTACATCAATCTTTGGCAGAAGTTTGCAGCGCTAGCAAATCATTAGCCCAACAAAGCAAAACTTTGTGGTTGCATAGCAATATGGTTTAGAAGAACATAACAAGCTCTCTCTCTCTCTCTCACTCACTTGTAACCGTTCCCTAAATGACAAAATGAGAGAAAATTCAGTTTTGATGGAGATAGAAATGGCTATGCAATCGCAACTCTGGTGACATTAGCTGTGCAGCTCTAGTGCTGTAGTGCTGCGCCCAATAACTATTTACGTGAACATCAATCCTTAACAATCACTTTAACGATCGATTTTTTTTCAACAGTAAACTATTTATAACCTTTGATGAAAACTTGAAATTTTTCTCTAATTACTTAAAACTTTTTCCAATATGTTTTCAATCGCGTAGAAAAAAACTTGAAGAGAAAATACAGTATACATAAATCCACTCTCACGCCAACACAACATACTATATGCTGCGCTGCAATCGAATGCAAGTTACACACACATTCTTGAGAAAAATTTTAAAAGATTTTCTATGAACACTACTGAGTTGTCGAATGCGTTCAAATCTAACCGATACTCATTTCCGTTCTAACCCTAATTTCAAATCTAACCGAGAATTTAAATTTTGTTAAATTTTTGACATAATTTATGAATAAAATATAATTTGAGGTTAGGTTTCTGGTGCGTTTCAAACATTACAAATGCATGCTTCGCCTGGATTTTTGATGATGTATTTGTGCGGATATGATGAGAAATAGTAAATGATGAGTACATGAGTAGAGTGTTCAGTGTTCAGTGTTCACTGAATACAGTACAACATTCTCGAAGCAGGAAAAGGCATTTATTGCGTTTAATGGTATAACGCTGGAAGCAGAATTGGAAGAATCCCTTGGAGCACAATACACGCAGGACATCCCAAGCATGACGGATCAGAGGGCAAACACACCCAAAAAAGAAGCACATCTTATAAGAGAAACCTTCTTTATTGTATTGTTCTTTTATAGACTTTTGCTTGAAATCATAGCAGGCATCCAACCAATGAACCGCCCTTAGGGACCAAACAATCCATTGAACGCAATGAGCATATATCATCTCAATGTATAAAGTATTAAGAATCGAGTTTCATCATCACATCACCCACTATTCAAGCTCTTTCTTTCTTTTTTAAAGCTAAAATTGTCAAACGCTAAAAATTTTTGTTCACAATTCCGTGATGCTTGAACTCATAAAGATTTGAGAGTTAAGACGAGATTGCATGATATTGCCAGCGCATTACATGCACGCATAGATACCCGATCCGACACTGTTCTCTACTCTTCTCTACTGTTTTGTACCACCAAAGCGAACCAAAGCGAAGCAAAGCAAAGCAGTACACCAATCAATGTCGAATACCAAAATAATCTAAACTACATTAGCTTTCAAACAATTTTTTACTTCAATATTTTAGGCTTTCATATCATGAAATTCAACGTGCATTTCAAAACTTCGGTCATACTGTAACTACTTTTTGCGAAGTCTTAATATTACACAATCACACAAAAACAAGGATATTCGCAAAACTCAAGTGATTTTTATTTTAGTAATTGTCACAGAATTTGAGCTGAATATTTTAACTTAACGCATACAAACAAATAAATTCAAATAATAAAAATATTACTTAATTTTTTGATAAATATTTAATCTAATTTTTTGAGAATCAGTGTTTGATTTTTTTTAAACATAACTGTTGGTTAAATTTACGAGTTTGTGAATGATGCGATGAAATCATTAATATGCGACATAACAATGAATATAGTATTGTGCATAACATTTGAATGAAAAGCGCAATAAAAGGTGAAAAATGGGTACACAGGTCCAGGTGGTGGCACAACAGACCCACAGCGGTGTAAATTAGCCAAACAGTAGCGGCAGTTCAACTAAAAGCATAGACATTTTTCTTCGCCACTAATGTGCAACACATGTAATTTGATGCGAAAGGAATGCTTTATCACCATATCATATCATTAGTTAACAAAAATTTTATTCTAATTTAAGAAATTTATATAAATATTTAAATCGGGATAATTTGTATTTTAATGCATTAACTCTAAAAATTTAGAGCTCCGTCAAACTATTTTTTTAAATATTTTAAACCTATTTTATGGTAGTTTTGACCCAACCCTCCAATAACCCTAAACACCTCCAACTAAACTTTAACAAAATCCTTAGTTTAATTAATTCTTCTTTATTAAAAATGGAATGCTGTTTTACATATGGGAAAGAAATTGACAAATACTGAATAAATAAATATAATTAAGGTATGAATTAAATTACTACACAAAAACTTAATTTTATATGAATAAATGTTTGGAATAATTTATTACATGAAAAGTATTATTATTATGGACAGTACTCCTCATCCAACATTAAAAATCTCGACAATAGAATTTAAGACTTAAGTCAGGCTAACATTAGCTCACCTCATCATCTCATCTCATTTCCCTCTTTAACACAAATTTATTATATCAATAAGAAAATAAAAAAATGTATATGCGTTTCTCTAACCCAAGCGTTAGATATGTCGTACGAAAAAATCAATTATTACAATACAATACTGAACAATACACTCAATACCGTACATACCGAATGTATATTTATCGCTACAAAATGTTCACACTGTAGTGAAAAATACATTTGTTTATTGGAACAAAATATTGAAAAATAAATGCTTGTTAGATCGCAGTGCTATACTATCGGGAAAAAATGACTATACAGTGTTATACTGTAAAACAATAGAGATTAAGTTACAAAAAACAAGTGTGAATAAACTAAATGATCGCATTGATAGAGTAGAGTATGCAGTATTTTATGATTATATGAGCGTTACTTCTAAAAGAATTTTAAACTTACTTCATGTGGTCTTTACTTCCGCTCTTTTGAAAGAAAGGAAAAGAAGGACACAAACAAACATATCAGTATTAATACAGTAAAGTACAGAATACAAGAATAATGGCATTTTTGAAAACATCCTCTTAAGTGATGTCAAATAAATAACAAATATGATCAGTTAATAAAACACAATTTTGGAAGTTTGATGCGCAATACAATTGAAATGAACGATATATGGATTAATGCGTGGTCTGATATCTCAGATAAAAATAGACAAATTAGTGTACAATATCTAAAGGTTAGTTCATGCCTGATATGGACTGTTCCCAGTGATTATTATAAAACAGGAAAGTAAATGTCATAATATAAAGTATATATACGTATATATAATATACAGTATATATGCAGTATATATGTTGACAATGATAAAAGGTTTTTGTTTCTAAGCGACCGTCATCTGCAACATCCAACAGTACTGTACAGTATATCAAAGGTATATACTGTACTGTAACCATTAATAACCTGATATACGATGGGTGCGACCAACTTTTATCGTTGCAAATGAATATTGTTATACGTTGTAGAGTACATACAGTACAGTACAGTTATAGCACACAGCACACAGCACAGCACACCGCTGCACATTGCGTATAGCTTTGCACTCATTGACCACACGCACGCATGCATGAAATAAAAGGAGGAAAAAAGTTATATTAGAAATAGTCTTTCACAGTGGTATAACATCTTCTGCCGATATTTTGGTTAAGGGAATGATGCCTTTCACACAATTACTGTTATGACACACAATGATGTGCTTTACATTGTGAGCTTCAATGGAATTAGTTTTCGACCTATAAAATTGCATACACATGTAAATTATTAAAGAATCATGAATAAAGTGCATTATTTTTTATTGAGGGACTGACTAGCAATGTGTGACTCTATGTATGTGACTCTACAGCACAGTTCACATTCCTATTCTGTCGCATAAATATACAGCAATTGCTGTAATACTTATAACGATAAGATAATAGCAGTAAACGTCAAGTGATGCGAACGAATACAATGCTCAATGCATACGACCAAAAATCATATCTTTGCCATTATTCTGCAGTATTCTATTCAAATGCGTATCATAAACAACAATAAGAGTAAAACTTTTATATTAGAGCCAATTAATCTAAAATATGATGCGAGCAAAAGGATGGGCGCATACACGCACTCACACTCACACACACACACACATTCACATACTCTATCAAATAATACAATATCACTCAATTTTTTCTTAATTTATTTTTTAATTTAAACTATTTTTAAAAAATACACTGTTTCTACAATCAATTTTTTGTAAGCATTAAACAAAACATTTTTGAAAACATCTTTTAACCCATAAGTGAATGCAAGATTTAATGCGATTGCTGTTGAAAACTAATCGATGGAATGGTAATAAATATAATGAGACTAAAAGTAAAATTAAAAACCACTGCTGCTTTGCGATACTGGAGTTAGAAATGCTCCAACTCTTAGAATGCTTAGAACGAGTATCTGCATTGCGATGATGACTGGCATAAAGCCATAAGCACAACACAAGGTCATCCCTCAGGCTCTCATGGGTTGATTCAAAGATTATATTATTCTCTAACATCTACTAGTTTTGGTCTTTGGAAAAACCATACTACAGTAACTCTACGGCTAAAATCTTTTGTCCAACACTGGTGTCCGACATTAGGCGACTCAAACACTTACTAAAGTTAAGGGTAATAACAGTGTCTCAGTGTCTAAGAGTGTATACATTAAATTTAGCACAAAGTAATCGCAATGAGAAGTTTTAAACAAAAAAAACGAGAAAAGATCATTTTGTTCATACAGTGATGATGACGATGAGGCAAGGCTTGGCTGATTTTCTCGTTTGATATGTTTTATGGTACCAGTCGAACGGTAATGCCTTTATAAACTCATGTTTCAGGTGAGTCACGCATCGATGCAAAATGATTTGGCAAATGGACAGCATCTGAATAGCGATCACAACACACCAAATCACATAACATAACATCACATCACTATGTCATCCTTATTATTCTATTTCAATCAATGCAACAGAAAGAGCATCGGCACAAACAAATCAACGAGAAAATAGGAGAAAAAAATTAGTAGCGATTATACTTTAAAAGTAATTGGTTTCTGGCAAATCAACTAAACTATCATTTACTAGTATAGTATTATACCGTACAGTATATGTACAAAAGTTAATAGCAGTGGTTTTGCGAACAGTACGCGTTTTTTGCTTTAAAAGCCTCTTTTCTCTCACTCAACAGTATTGGCATATTTGTCCAAACTCTCTATTCAAACGGTTTATAAGCATTTCAGTGTTTTGCGTGTTTCAAAAATAAATAAATAAATAGACAATTTTTCGTATTTACAAAATGGTAATCAAAAAATAAAATAAAAGTATCGCACTTACCAAATATATTCATATAATTAGATGTAAATGATTTGAAATATGATTAATTATAAAATATAGCGGTAGAACACACTAACGAAAGTTTGCAGACTTCAAACAACAATAACAACAACCTGTGTGTTGCAGACACTCATAAATAAAAAGTTTTCGTATTTTCGTACATAATGTTGTGGAGCACTACAACTGTAGTTGTAGTATCGTTGTATAGCATAGCAATTCTTCGTCAGTCTCTTTCACTGTTTGAGCAAAAACATCCCCAAATGGGCCTCATATAGCCTTATACAGTATATGGTTCATGCATTGAGCAGAGCTGCAGCACAAATATGCGAGGGATTCTTTCATTCTCTACATTTGCACTCACAGTTGCGGCACAACAACCATCACAATTTTGCAGGAGAGCAGCAGAAGCAGCAGCAACAACACAGCAGTGAGCAGTGAGAGCGAAGTTATAAGTCTAGTAGGGATTGGACTGTTTCACATTGGCTTATACAGCTCAAGGCGAAAAAAGGGATGAGTTTTTCAAACACCTGAGTGAACATACGCAGGAAGAGAGCTGAGACCCACTGCAATCTCAAGTCATTACCACTAACACTCACTACAAACTTATGGAATGGAGAACGAGAACGAGAACGGGAGCATTACGTGACGCTCCTCATTGGCAAATACAGCCTAAACAGAGAAATAGAGAAACAGAGTAGAGTGTAGTTTATATGTACGTATGTATGCTGTACTGTATAGTGCGTTGTGTGTTGAATGTAGTGATAAAAAATCGTACACTTGGAAACGCTTGCTTTGCCAACCAAGTGGGAAGAAGAAGGAGGAATCCAATTCTTTCAATTGACAACACAGTGGTAAAGGGGGTCGACATTTATCTTTGAGAGGAAAACTGCAAACTGCGAACTGCACAGGCATAGCATAGCATAGCATAGCATAGCATAGCATAGCATAGCATAACATAGCAAACAGCATCACTATTTTGTTGACTGCAACCATGAGTATTGCAGCCTTTGTTCAAATTTAGAAGTACAGCATAGCTTAGAACCATAGAAAGCAGTCTTATAGTCTCCAGTTAGAAACGAGAGGCAAAGAGCACATAAGAGCACATACAGAGCCCCATGTATGTCCTCCTTTAGGTTTAGTGGGCAAATGTTAGAGATTGAGGGGAATGATCCATCAATTTAGTTCAACAACAACAAGCATCAATTACCGCTTCCAAAGAGAAGCCTCAAATACCTTTAATATATCCCCATATACTGTACTGTAGTTCTATTAAAAGTATTTCAATAAAATAAAATGCTTTCATTATAAACAAAACAATACTAACTACACTGTAATTAGAAGAGAAATAATTAACTGTTTTAGTTGACCTAAACATTACTGTATAGTCAACTGATGGTTTAAAGAGTGGTGTGTGTATGTGTGTACTGTATTTAATATGTAAATTATGCAAAACATTACTCAAAAGGAAATAGTGGGCTAAAAGTTAATACAATGAAAGAAAAGATGCGCATATAATGAGATCAAATTTAGGAATAACATTACATAATTAAGGCTAACTTTTACATTTTATACAATAAAATAATAAATATACAGTATATAATGCTAATTAATATATTTTATTTTTATTTTTACAAGTAGTTTACTAATACTGAAGACATTAAATAATTAGACTGATAACAATAAAAACAAATTCAAAACCTAATAATATTTATCGGTGAAAGTGAGTGAGAGTTAGTGAGTGAGTGAGTGAATGAGTGAGAGACTCAAAAAGTCAATGACTAGAAAGAAAAAATATAAAGTTAGTGACAAAACAAGCATAACTGCGACCACTCATTAAAAAAGTGATTGGAGTCTTGGATGTGGATTGAAAATGTTAATTTAGCTGAGAATCGTAGTGATATACTGCAGGGATGCTGCGCATCAAACACAAATGGGATGTGGGAAGGGATGCGATGTTTGTTGAACTCGAGCATAGATTCTTGTGTATCGTTATATTTGTGCGTTTAAGAGACACCCAGTATTCAAACATCACTTATCTCTTTTCTCAACGTATTGCGCAAATATCATATCACTGTACTTTATTTTTCTCTCTCTCTCTCTCACTCTCTCTCTCTCTCTCTCTCTCTCTCTCTTCTATCTTTTTTCTTTGAAAAATATTTACTGCAGTAAAACGCAATTTCCCTCATAATGGCTATATCAAGAGAGGCGTCGGAGATTTTTTCCTATCATTTTGACACCATTTTGGCTCTGAATCGCAGCGCAGTTCTGAAACACACCCTGACATGAAAAGCCCACATTCAAACACCGATACGTACCATAGTTTTTAGGAATAGCGCATAAAATCTTCTTTTTTCTTAAGTAACTTAAACAACTTAGAAACTAAAATGCTTTTCATAAAAATTAACTTGTTTTATGTTTGATGAGCTGTTTTTAATGCCTAAACCTTTACTCTCACTCTACACACCACTATCTAAAAGTAAACATATATAAAAAGAGCACAAACATCCGAAGGAGAGATCTATAAGTGAAGTGAAATAAATGTGTGTCTATGAGCGCATTTAAAACTATGTGTGCGCGAGATGTGGGAAATAATTTGGGTTGAAATGAGACGATAAGGGTATTAATAAATAAAAAGTGCTGCAAATACTCAAAATAGAAATTTATTTGGAAAATGGCACGGAAATGATATTTAGAAAAATTGGAGAGAGAGAGAGAGAGAGAGAGAGAGAGAGAGAGAGAGAGAGAGAGAGAGAGAGATGTGAATTTATAAAACTGATGATGGCTTGCGATGTATGAGTCATTGCGTTTTATTTGCTAAACAGAAATAACTTGTGGTTGTATTAAAATAGTGAGAAATATTGAGTGTATCATCTTATCTGGAAAGTGTTTGCAAAACTAGGCAACGCCAACAACGACAACGACAACAAACACCTATGAAAATGATATGAAAAGGGCAAATGATAAAATCCACCTTTGCTTTCTTGAAGGCATAAATTCATGTACTGTTTTATGAATATTACTTTGTTGTATACTGTAGTATAGCATACACACACTTACAGTATAATACTATATAGCGTACAGTAATATTTGGTCAAACTTGTATGCGTTCTCATACTACATCCTCCTCTGCTCTTCCCTACACTTTCTTTTCCTTTCTTGATTACTTAAGTCAGTATATACGAGTACACGCTTATAACATGAATAAGATAAAACACGGACGCGACAGAGAAATGATATGATTGCCAGAGCAGCCGCTATATAATATTCTGGAAAAGTTACCAATGGTTAGCGTTGCGTAATCATAGGAAAATCATTTCTTAATGCAATTCCTTGAAAGCAAAGAGCATCTGCGCCGATGTGTGCTAACATTACATACAAAATGACTGAAATATAGCAATATATTAAGTTATGCGCGAACCTCTCTCTCTCTCTCTCTCTCTCTCTCTCTCTCAACCACTGTGTAGCTGTTGTTGTGAAGCGCTTTAAAACATAAATTGAAGAAACTGGAATCATTTCATAAAATTTGTTGTCTGCCTGCATATGCCAGATGCTGCTGCTCTTAAAGAAAAACGACATGCCTTACAGTGCCGTACGTTTTTGCCTCTTATTATGAGTTATACTGAAATAGTTAAACAGTTTGAAGAAAGAGAGAGAATGACGTCGAACGTCGACCACCTTATAATACTTGCACGTTAATGCAGTACAGTATGTTTCACCATCTCGTATGTTGGCGTTACACCGCTTTCAGCTTTCAATTTCCTCCCTCAAGCATCACCTGTCCCTTACAGTGCCATTCAGTCTACTCTCGCATTCATTTTCAAATGCTGATCACTGATCTGAAATCAGCAAT
>JAQGAW010001102.1:0-21626 GCA_034698025.1 Phthiracarus crinitus | reverse complement strand
TCCATTCCCATTCATTTTTTTATTTATAACTCCAACTCCACTATTTTTAAGCATTTTTTCTCAACTCCAACTCCATTGAATGATTTAATTTAAAATTTCAAAATTCAACTCTTATTTATTGGTAATATTTTTCCTATCAATAGATTTTATCGTTTATCGAAATGTTAAGTCAGAAAAGAATAGGATTTTGGTGTTGGAAACTGTTTATCATTGATTACTTTCGATGTTATGAAGTAAGTCATCAAATGAATGAATTAGTGATAAAACCATTACTTATAGTATATAAATTTTTAGGTTTTTGGTTTACTGGTTGTATATTTAATAAAATTATTAGATATAACTCTGTTATCTGGCAATAACTAACAATATTATTACACGTTGAATTATTGTAAAAACACTCATACTTGCTTATATTAAATATTCAGTACATCCTATAATTAATTCTAGAGGGTTTTCCTATTGATTATTATCAAAATTTAAGTGCTGGGAGAAACTAAATTCATTGGGATTAATTATTTTTTCTAATTTTCACGACGAAAGCATACATAAACCACAACTATCGTAAAAATCTTTTTGGGCAGTAATCTTTTGAAACAATAGCCTATATTTAAAGGATTTCTCAAAAGTTATAGATTTTGAAGAGTCTATGTATGTTTACTCTATGGCTTTCTCAGTGTTATGTTAGACGTCACTCAGTTAACATTAAAATTTATTTATGTTTTTCAATTACTTATATATTTCTAGTTTTAAGTATAACTTTGTTTATCGTTTATATATTTTGATTTGTTGTTAATCACTGTCACTTATAAGTTAATTGTTTGTGAACCCGTGTGGACAGCGGCGAACATAATCGTTTGGGGCTGTACTTTGGAAACGCGTCCAATTTATAAGTATCTATTTGTACGGAATAATTATTTTCTTAATTAATTTAATAAACATATTTGATGGTATCCTAGCTGGTAAGTTCAATGACCTCCAGTGCTATCGTTTAGGGGAGGGTACCAGAGGTTAGGCCTTAAGCGTGTGTTCGGCGTTGTTAATTGTGATTTTTATTAAACATTAGGTTTATAGTTAAATGTGAATATAAACTAATCTTTTTGATTGTCTTAATGTGTTACGATAAATCCAATAAAAAACTTGAGGGTAACTCATATTTTATGTTTATGTATTAAATTTTATTTTGATTTCCTTAAACTTTTGATAACTAAACTTTGAAATTTTAATAATGAAATATAAAATGTAATTTAACAAAATTATAGTATTAAATCTTAGTTTTTGATTATTTAAATGTTTAGTGGAATAAACTGAAACACCAAACCATATTCCATACATGCCTCCAATCGTGCAAAAACAACTTTCAAATGTCCATAATTCAGTTTCTGTGTATATTATTAATGGGTAATTGAAATCAAAATAAAGATTAACCGATACATTATTCTCATAAACACTTGGAAAATCAAAACTTGTTATATAATATATATCTTCATTACAATCTTTATTGCAAATAGCGTTGCAATCATCTAATACGTGAGAGTCGTTCATACAAATATGATTTTGCTCTTCAGTGCAATAACGAGAGTTACTAAGTTTGCCATCAAAATCGGAGATAACTGCAGATATATTCCAAACTTCACATTTAAGTATTTGTTTGCATCTAAAGATTAAACATTTTCTTAAACAATGATTGCTTGACAATGCGTTGAAATATCGTTTTGATTGTCCAGTATATGTAATACAGTTTGATTTATACGGATATTGCAAATAAACTTTTGAAATTAATGAGAAAAATACAACTTCTTTTCTATCGATGTAAATCACGTTATCGTCTCGACTCAGTTGTGACGGATCTATAAAATATTCTAGACTACTATGAATTACTACGAAAAAAGTGCTAAACAACATTCCAGTTTCGTTATTTGGTTTTGACGAAATATCAATGAATATTTTGTCGACAAAAGTGTTTGAATTTATTGGTTTTAAACTATTGTTTTCTGTTGCAGTATATGTTATGAATTTGTATTTCACGTCTTCATATATATCCCAATATAAATTGAAATATGTATAACCAAATGTGGTTTTGAATAAATGCGGATAACTTTGTCCATAAAAACTGTAATAATTTTCATAATTTCCAAAAAATTTTAATGTTACTAAATAATCATTGAATTCTTGATTATATAATATTGAAACGTTTCCATTCGCAAAATATTTAAATGTTAATTCATCATCAAAACTATTTATTTCATTTTGGTCCGAATATTTGTTATTTACATATTTTCTGAAATTCGAAACATCGTATTTAGAAAAGCATAGAGTGATGGCTGGAATGGGGATGTTATCTGTACCGATATTCTTCACAAACATCTTAATTTCGCTCTCGAAATGTAAATAATTTTCCAAAATTAGTATCGATTTAATGATAAATGAAATCGTTGTAATTATAAAAAAAATTACTTTAAGCTTATTTTTAGTAAATTTGATTATTAAAAATAAATGATTTAAATTCAGGTATTTTGACAATAAGTTTATTATTTTCAGTAATAATATTTTAATATCATATAGAGATATACCACTCCATAATCCCATTAAACCACCAATTCTTGCGAAATAATCAGCAAAATATGTTAATGGTTTATAAATAAAAAACGGATATTTATAAAGAGAAATCTGCATCAACAATGAATTTTCATTATTGTTATTTTTTATTTGAAGATTCGTGTTCTATATAAAAAAAATTAAAAAATACAATAAAATAATTAGATTTAAGCATTATCTGCTTTAGATAAAAAAATTTATTGAATTTTTCACGCTTTCTAAAAACTTACATTATAAAATGATGTAATATTTTCTATTAAAAAATCTTCATTTAAAATATTCAAGACATCGATGAAAAAATATGCTTCATTACAGGCAATTAAACAAATTTTATGGCAATATTTGTTTAAAATTTTGGACAATTTTAAAAAATCAATATTTTCGATTTTCTGCTGATTGCACTGTTTATTCTTGTCTATTGATTCGTTATTTATAATCAAATTAATTGATGAATTAAACATTGGAATGCAATCAAATTTGTTTAGATAATAATCAATTAAACACTCATTTAAACAATGGTTTCGTGTTTTATTGCCATATTCTCTACAATTAGTATCATATGGTGGCGGTTGTCGTTTAAACTGCATTTTTGAAATTTCTATTGTAAAGAATCGAAAAGATTTAACGGCAATTTGTTCGTTATAATCAACATTTTCGATAGAATTTGCAGAATTTATGTGATAAGTATAGTTAAGATATGATTCAAAACCTCTTAAATTAATATAAGTGATACCAATAACACTATATCTAAACCTTTTTCTCTTAAAATTAGTTATTTTCAGACTACTGTTGTGAATGAAGGCGCTGTTCAACATTGAGTAACAAATTCTATCGGATGTCAGTTTTATTAATACGAATTTACTATATTCATTGCAATCAATAAGTTTATTATTATTGTCGTCAATGTATTTATTTAATTTACATGTTAAGTTAAATTTATTGAAAAGCCTTATCAATTCAAAGGAAACTGAGGAAATATTCGCATCACGACATAAAGCAATTGATGGCAATTCATTGATTGTTATGAATCCTTTTTTATTTAACATATTTTTCAATTCAACATTTACTGAAGTTTTATATAAAAAGTATTCATGCGTTAAAATGAGTGATTGATATCCGAAACATAATACGCAAACAATGTTTAAATAAAATTTCCAATTGAATTGAATTATTGAGACAATTACTAGAATTATTTTCTGAATAAATTTTATAATAGCAACGAATAATGCATTATTGAGAAAAAAGGAGATAATTAAATATTTAATCCTTGATAATATCTGTGTTACAAAAAATAGTATATTTTTAATCAATAAATCCATATTTTTAACAGCAATTCCTAACCATAACCCCAATAATCCTCCAACACTTGACAAATAAGATGTTAACGAATAGTCAGCTATTAATTCATAGGTAATAACAGGTTTAAGGCTAGGCTTAATTTCTAACCTAACAAACTCAGTATCGCTCACTTTGTTCACTTCTCTTTTATAATTTAATACGTTGATGTAATACTCTTGAACACAGTTTCGTTTGCATTTACTGTATCCTATTTTAAAATTAGTATCATTTAATTCTTCATCGCCACAAATAATCAAATTTTTGAAATCAAAAGGTTTTATTGTAATTAAATAGTTTAATGTTGAATGCTCTCCATTATACCACGGAATACAATTAAACTCTTCGTTAAAATAATTGTGAAAATAATGATCATTACATTCTTCGTAATAATAATATGAGTGGTCATACTTGTTTAAATTTAATCCACAATCAGTACTGTACGGAAGTGGCAGATATTCCACAACTGTTTTACTATATTCCACATTAAAATAATCGTTTTGCAATCTCAAATTAATCCAATCCCAATCATTAAAATACAATGAATATCGAGAACGTATGTTAAACATATAAGACCTATGCATTAATTAATGTTTTCCATTAGAAATTATTTTAGAAACAATAAACTATTGTACTGTATTATAATAAAGAATAGCATATGAACAACATCCAGCTATGCTCTCGCGCTCGGGTAAAATGAAAACGCTCTCTTTCCTGATACATTCGAGCGCTGAGCGTAAACCGAGCGTAAATTTAAATGGAGTCTTAATATAAAAAATTTTAAGCCTAATTAATATAAGATTATTTACACTTATAAATAAAAATAAAGAATATTCACAATTTTTAAAAGATTTTTATAAATTTTAAATTTATTTTTTTTGTGTTAAATTAAATTCTTCTGTAAAATAAAATTTTTAATTGAAATAATATTTAATTTTCAAAATTACTTTAGGGGGCCTAAGCTCGGCACGTTCGCTCGCGCTCAGCACCCAATGCTCACGCTCGGTAAAAATTCAACGCTCAGCGATAGAGCTTACTTCCGATATCTGACAATATCTAACAAGAATGACAGATTTTGATCATAGATGTGCTCAGTGCGAGGATTTACTCAAATGCTCTTTGTATAACGTTTACAGTCGCGTAGCTAGAGTTGGGTGCGGATGCGGATTTAAGCAGATGCAGATGAGGATGTTTACAAATTTCAGACATATTTTGTGGATCGGATGAGTGGAATTATTTTATATGCGGGTTGAATTTGGAGCAGATTAATGATATTTTAGTAAGGGTTGGATGCGGATCGGGTCATTATTTATTGATTTATCCGTGGATTATCCGCAATTATCCACATAAAAGATTTTTCACAGTTTTAAACAAAAAATGACTATATAAATGTTTTATTTTTATATAATCTAAAATATCAAATAATTAATAAATATATTATTATAGCACTGTAAATAAGTAATTAGACTTTATTTGCGTTATCGAAGCACAAGTAAAAAATATTAATCGCACAAAATATTTATTTATTTGAATATGACATAAGTTATGATTAAAAGTTCAATATGCGGATTATCTCCGCTGTGGATAGCGGGTTGGGTCGGATAACATTAAAAATTCTGCGGATGAGTGCGGGCGGATTTTTGCGGATGAATTGTTATCGGAGTTTTTCATATCCGCGCCAATCTCTAAGTCAATAAATATGCTTTGCGTCAAAGCTATATATGTTGCGCAATATCCTTGCACTGAACACATCTCTGATTGTGTGAGATTAATAGTTTATGGTAATTATTACATAAATAGCTGCTGACTTTGGATTTAAGGTTAGTTGTCTTAAATGGAAGTTTTAACTCCTTAAACGTTTAGATTTCGAACTTTAACATTATTAAAGATTTTTCAAATTTTATGCAAAAAAGGATAGTTTGTATAATTATAAAAATCATAATAAAACTTACATCGAAACGTTTTCACTGATTGGAAAATAACATTTACTATTAACGATTGCAGTTTTGTTTAAAATAAACTCAATATATTTGATTTTCCTCTCATCGATATTGTTGTTCAAATTTTTTCGTTCTTCGTTATAGAAATATGTGAAACACTTTACTCTATTATTGATTATAAAAATCGGAATTATATCAGTAATATTTTTGCAATTTATTTTGATGCCATTAATCAAATTTATTTCACAAAGTATTGAATCGGATTGAACAGTATTTTCATTAAACGCATTTCTATGCAGAGAATAATATTGATAGGGTATGAGTGATTCATTGGTAGTGTTGAATAGACACTGCCATGCACTCGGAATACATACGGACACTGATGGCAAATCATTGTTTTGATCGTCTCTTAAGTATAAGTTAACATGAAATGGATATGATATATATTCAAACGTGACTTTTATTATTTGATAACTCATTATTGTTATGCAAAATATTTTAAACATATATTTAAGCGTAGTTTTCAAATATTGTTTGATAATTGAGTTTTTAGATTTAAAGTTTAGTTTACTAAACATTTCTAAATTCATCATTTTCATCATTTAAAGATTATTTTCCACAAGCTATTTATTATAAATTAAATGTTTAAATCCTTTGGTTCATAGATTTGTTATACGTTTAAATAATATCTATTAAAAAATATTACGCGGTCATTTAGATGACACGACAATGATTTCTAACACATATATAAATATGGAAAAGCGTATGGAAAAATTTGTTATAACTTATAAGCAGGGTTTCCCAAGAGGGGGGTCTAGCCCCCGTATACCCCCTCCCCTAAAATTGAAAAAGTCGATCCCCTACCCAAAATTTTGAGATTTCAAGGACAAAAAAATTTAAAAATTTGAAAAATATTTTGTCATATTGTAAAAAAATTGTCCATCAAATCCGATGAGTTTTTGTGACCCAGTTTGGTCAAATTTTCAAAAAATTATAGTTTAAATTCGTTGTGTTTTTCGTGGGGGCGTGGTTTAGGCCTTCGTCCAGAAATTTTAAAAAAAAAAATCTTTTTTAGAAAAATTTTTTGGGCCAAAGGCAAAAATATTGTCCGCTAAATCCGGTAAGTTTGACCCCCCCTTGAATTTTGAAAAAAGTCGAAAGGACACCCCCTAGACCATCAGACCTTAGGAAACCCTGTTTATAAGTTCTATATTCTTTTCTTAGCATATTATTTCAAATTACGGAGAAAATTTTACTTTTATTTTACGCGTACAATAAGCTTACAATAATACCATTAATAAGCGTTAATAATAAAGAAATATTTATAAAATTTATTATCATAAGACAACTACTGTAGAATATTTTAATTCTTTAGAATTCATATAAATAATAATGAATATAATTATTATAAAAGAATTAATTAGCTAATATTTATCAAACATTTATGTACCAATCACTTAAAATATAAATTGTGACTTACAGTGAAAAGTATACAAAGTAAAGTTTAATTAATATTAATAATAATTATTTTATTACATTAATTACAAAATTAATAATTCATATACAAATCTAAACTAAAATAAGTGTTATGCATACAATTCTTTAAAATCTAAAAAAATATTATTTAGAATACATAAATAAGTTCTAAAAATTGATAATCAATTATTTTTTTAAAAAAGATTATTCGTTAAATAATAAAATTTTCTCAATTTATTTGTAATTATTTCCATTTAACTAATCGACATAGTAATAATTTTTGTTTAAATTATTGTGTTAAATAAGAACATCGGGGTATTTAGTAAACCTTTTAAAACTTAACAATTTATAGTTAAATAATTAAACTTCGATCGATCCGGTAATAATATATGACTTTAAACATAGGTTTAAGTTTGTTTTTAGTCGCTCAAACCACTTTATTATAATTTGATATTGAAAGGCTTTAAAATTATTGACCCTATAGTGCTATATAGTGAAGCCTAATGCTTCTACGCATAGCGATGCCAGACATCCGCATAAAGGATATACTATTTAGAGCGCATACGTTACATAGTGTAGACAATGCTGTAACTGTGTCAACCACTTAGAATAGTTATAAGCAGGACAAACTCTTAGACCGCTGCCTCGTACTAACGATCTCATCGATCGAGAGAGGCTTTATTCTGTGCTATTTCACTAAATTTGAGTGCCGTGTGCACAACAATACTGCAGTAGGGATGTACTTACTGCAGATTCTCGGTAACCGCCTTTCATTTATTTAAGTCTAACACAGTAAAATATCTTTCAGTTAAACAACATCTTAACTCATTGTTTGGTCATTAAACTAAACTCTTAGTACTCTATTCTATTAAACTATTCTATTCTAATCTTAAAATTCTCGATATAATCTTCGCTGTATCTTAAAAGATATCTTAACTTTTAATAAATATTTCTATTCAACTTAAAGTCTCAGTAATTTCTAAAATTATTAACTAAAGTGAAAGCTAAACTGGAGTCAAATTAACTTGACGATCGTAAGGCCAGGTCGTCTGGCGCCCGAAACAGTTTTGGAAACTTTTAAAAATCATAAAAACTAAATCAGCCTTACAATATTGTAGACATTATAGGCAGATTCCACTAGATTTTGGTATTATATTATCTTTTACCAATAGCGGCAGTTGCCTTAGAAATATTGATTTTGACCATTGAATTTTTTCTTATTTACAGAATTTTTTATTTTCCACAATGTATTTTTATACAATTATTCCCATTTTCAACAATGTTAGAGGCAACTATTATAAAAATTTTAATGATTATTATTATAATTGGATATTATTTAAAATTCCTTAGTAAATAGAAAAGAAAAATCCACTTAATAACAATAATCGCGTCTACGCACGGACGGACGGACGGACGGACGGACGGACGGACGGACTGGCGTACAATGCCAAATCCATATATCTGTGGCAGTCAGATAAAAAAGTTATTATAACTCACATTTTAAGTTTATTATTACCGCATTGTATTTGTGAAGGATTGCTGATGGATTTTGCAATGGGATTTGTTTAATTAGCAAAATTTTTGTTATAAATAGTTATAAATTGTAATAAATTTTATTTAATTAAGCAATATATATACACTACTAATACTAGATACTTACAAAACTAAAAATAAAATATAGTTGACCAACAATGCAAAAAATATTGAATCAGTTTTTAATTATAGGTTCAGTTAGTTTTGTTAATACAAGTGTATGAGTTGTTACTAAACGCTTTTGTATAGATTTTGAAAGTATACAATGTAGTGTATGTGAACTACAGTCACATCACTATTAATTGTTAACATTTCATACTTTGGCTGTACTTCTAGTTATTTCTAGAAGTACAGTGACTCTCAATTAATTTTACTAATTAGTCAGCAATAGTGTACTCATTATAACCTATTGCTGCATCACTTTATTAGTCATTACTTATGTCTCGATTGTATTAATGTATTACTCCAATGTTAAATTTCAATGTGTTTACATTAAAAGGATTCCACGCTTAACACGTTCACTGTATTCAATAATAACTTATTATATACTGTTATTAAAATATTTTGTGTGCTAAATGCGTGCTATACAGACTTTATATTCATAATTTTAATATATATAAAAACTTAAGGTTTTTATTG
This sequence comes from Phthiracarus crinitus, assembly GCA_034698025.1. Classification (NCBI taxonomy): domain Eukaryota; kingdom Metazoa; phylum Arthropoda; class Arachnida; order Sarcoptiformes; family Phthiracaridae; genus Phthiracarus; species Phthiracarus crinitus. The sequence continues at coordinate 12,108 of JAQGAW010001102.1, read as the reverse complement.
AAAACTTTAATGTTTGTATGGAATAAACTCATTTTTAAATTAAATAATGCTTAAAAATTTCTAATGAATTTTTCTAACGATGTTTGAACTTTTTTCTAACGATTACTTAACGATTTGGTATTAGTTTTTGTAAAAAATATTCAAAGCCCGTTATAAACACATGTTACAATTGATAAAATAATTATGCATATTATTTTTTATATTTGTTCAAAATTATACAATTTGATAAAGTTTTTAATTTTTTTAATTTTATAATTAAAGAATTATAATTAAAATGTTTTAATATCCAGAATGTGATTTTTATGTAGTATTAATTTCTATATTCATTAATGGAAAGACATTATTGAACGTTTTGTATTAAATTATATCATTAATTATGAAAAATATTCTTAAAGTAATTCTTTATTTTAAAGCTGAAGGCGGTTTGACTTTTGGCAAACCGAACCGAACCGTTTTGAAACGTGAAAATTTTGAACGGAAATCGCAATACAGTGGTTTAAACCGACAAACCGCTAAATACATTATACAGGGTTTCAACATTGAAAGGAGAACCTTCTAAAATGAAAGGAGACTCGGGACGAGTTTCTGGTTTATTTCTAAAATAAAAGGAGACTCTTCTAAATTGAAAGGAGACAACGCTATGCTCAGTAATTTGTTTTCACTGTATAACGCGTTTTTCTTTCTTGCAAAGCACTTTTGTATTGTATTGCTAAACTTGTTTAACAGAGAAGCTACGAAAAACGTGTTATACTGTGAAAACAATTAAGCGATCATAGCGTTGTCTCCTTTCAATTTATAAGATTCTCCTTTTATTTTAGAACTAAATTATAAACAGGTGTTGAGTCTCCTTTCATTTTAGAAGGATCTCCTTTCAAAGTTGAAACCCTGTAATTATTTAGAATGTTTTAACCAATTTATAATAATAAAATACGTCCATTTTAAACTTTTTAATTAATTTTGAATATATAATATCAGTAGTGAACTGGTACAGTGCCGTTCGTGGCCTTATTCTAAAATATTTGATATTCTGTATGTACATTCCAGTTCTATGTATAGTACAGTAAAACACTGCATACATGAAACGGTAATGTACATTATTATCAAATATTATGGAATTAGTCCACGAACGGCACTGTACCAGTTCACTACTGATATTATATATTCAAAATTAATTAAAAAGTCTAAAATGAACATATTTTTATTAATATAAATTGGATAAAACATTATTCTAAATAATTATAATATACCGTACGTTTTTATTTTCGAGTCTCACTTTTAAATAATTTTGATAAGGTTTGGACTAATAAAAACGTACGGTATTTACCAGTTTTTCGGTTTAAACCGCTGTTTTGCCTTTTCCATTCAAAATTTTCACGATTCAAAACGGTTCGGTTCGGTTTGCCAAAAGTAAATTTTGAGTAAGTTTTAATATCTGTTATATTTTTTAGAAAATAGATTAAAGTTAGTAGAATTATAAATTATTTAGATAATAGGGTCGGGTCGCAGTCTGTAGGGTTTGAATCAGGTCAGGTTTAAATATTTTAACGATTTGACAGTTAAATTCGCATTTAAGATAAGATTTTGAAAAATTTTGTTCCTTAATAACGATTTTTAATTTAAAAATACGATCTGTTTTGTTTCACTTTCTACTCATTATAACAATTTTTCATCGCTTAAATAAAATTAAATCTTATCGTTTAAAAAAGAAAAGTTTCAAAAATAATATCAAAATCTTTATATGTAAAATCCAATTATATTTTTGAATAATTTAAAAAATTCTAAATCCTTTTTAGTTATAACTTTTAAGTACCGTATATTAAATTTTGAATCATTAAAAGATGAAATTGAATAAAATAGTTAAACTTCATATAATTTAGTGTTTACATTAAAAGCATCTACCATTTAGTTTAAAAAAATAAAAACTTAAAGTGACTTAATAATGAACAGCAAAATTTTAAATAAGCTAAAATGCCTTCGTTTCATAAAGCATTATTAAACTTATAAAATGTATCAAATGTTACTCATATATAGACAAACTCATACGTTTACAATTAATTGTGTGTTATGTTCATTATATTACTTTAATTAATAGTTTAGTTATTTACGAAATGTTATTTATTTACAACAATTGTTAAAAACAGTTTGTATAAAATATAAAGCATAAACACCACTCACAGTAAGTATATGACTATTTTCGTTGTTTCTTTTAAAAACAATGAAAGAATTTTCAAATAATTTTTTAGGAATAAAAATAGTAATGAGAAGCTTATAACAAATTTTTCGAGTAAATAATGATTGATGACTGCATTAATGCGAGAATTGTACATTCTTATCGATACTATCTTCCAATTCTTCCACAAGAATATCATTCGAGTCTAGTCTATCACCGCATTTCAAACACTGATCGCGTTTATGATCACAACTCTGTTGATAAGCAGATAACGGATACACTTCAACGTTAGCGTCAGTATTGGCCACAACACCAGCATATGACGCTCTCCTCTGTATCGCATAACTACTGCCACTACTACTACATCCACTACTATTCTGCACATAATTAGTGGCTAATAACTTGTTAGTGTCAGCATTTTCCCTTAGTTTAGCCATTGGACAGTCCGCTTCGTGAAACTCTACCAACTGTTTGCCGCTATTACTACAACTACTAGTGTTATTATTATTAGCATTCGCACTGCTAATGAACGCTTCTTTTCTTCGCTTAATAATAATATTTGCCGCTTCGTCTGATATATTATTGAGATTGTTCTCAAACTCACTGAGCATCAAATATTTCTCCTCTTTGTTACAAGAAGTGATACAGTCTTCGAGCAATAACTCGTCCAAATAGTTCTCTAAACCGATCTCTTCGGAAATGCACGTCAGATCGCCGTTAAGCGGAATACCGAGCGTTGAACTGAATATTGAATTTGAACGCAAACCGCTATTTTTATTCAAATGATGCTGTTGTTGGTGTGACTGTTGTTGGGGCGACAAAGATGCGTATGTACTGGTTGTGTTCACTCGCGAAAGCGCACCATTTAATCGATTCGAGTCGAGCAGTGAACCCGTAGATCTGCGTACTGTCGCGATATATTGAGGTAAACTTAGGTTCGGGTCCTGAGACCATCGTCTCGAAGCGTTACCGTTCACTGCTGTCGAACTAATGCTACTAATTTTGCGTTTAGTAGCCATACGTTTTTTATGCGCATCGATAAAGAATAACGCGATCGAACCAAATGCGATGCATACCACTGATAGGTAATAACCGACACGATTACCGTAATGTTCGTTAAGAAATGCTACAAATATATGTGTAATCGAAAAGATTTGATTATTAATAATTAAATTAAATTAAAATAAATAACATTTATGAACTGTTATTTGTTATTAGATTTTCGATACATTTCAACGCCAGTTATTATTAGATTACTTAAAGATAAATTAATCTTACTTAACGAACGCCTAAATCTCTCAGTTTTCTACACAATCCATCAATTTATATGTGTTAAGTGTTACTAAACTGCTTATACATTATGCTTCGGAGCTCTATGTATAATCGTTTTGCATTTTAGCACTGACTATGATTAAAATTTTAACTTTTAAATCTATTAAGACAATTATAAGTCATAATTATATGATAAGTAATTATAAGATAAAGTTAAATTATTTTAGTATTTTTTACGTTTCAACCAGAATTTTAATTGTTAATAATTATAACAAAAATGACTTCATATTTCAAACAAAATTAATGTTATTGTGATATTATTAGTGTCTTGAAAATCGTTAATTAACGATTTAGTTTTTCAACAGAATTTCTTGATTCGAACTATATGTGATGTAATCTTAATCAATGTAGATATTAAATTCATTTAAATTTTTATAACGAGTTTAACGAATTTAGATATAACTAACTATTTTGAATATTTCTAACGAATTTAGGAAAATTGTCTATAAAAATGCTAAAAAACAATAAGAAAGTGCAAAAAACACCTCCTAAATAATATTTTCTGAACTTCTTTTATAATAATTTTGTATTAGTAATTATAATATATGTAATGATAAATTTCATTTTCATTATTATTTTTTTGTTATAAAATATTTTTTAATGAAATTTATAAAAATATTTTAAGGTTCTATTAACTTAAACACTATATTTGATTACTTTTAAATCTAAAATTTCTAACGATTTTGAGCCTTTTTTCTAACGATTAACTAACGATTTGGCATTAGTTTTTCTAACGATTTTTAAGACCCTAGATATTATATATATTTTATATCTACCTGTGATTGGAATGCCAACCAGAATGGGAACAGATTGACAGCATTGAACGAAACCCCAGGCTCTATTAAAATTTCTAGCCCTAACTTTCTCGTATATGAACATTTTAAGAGAGTATTGATAGCCACCGTAAAAGAATCCATATATGCACACAAATAGCAAATATCCTGAATAGTCGTCGAGTGCGGTGAATGCTAAAAGCGCTGCACTCATTAGAAAGCAAGAAGTCTGACAGAGGTATTGCCTGGCGATCATACACTGAACCGAATTTTTAACAATAATCGCCCCAAACACGCAACTGCCTAAAATCACTCCAATACCCATAAATAGGTGCAGTGTAATCAGTGTAGTGTATTCTATGTTATCGATCTCTCCATTCCTAACCTAAATCGTGAAAAATTATTTTGTTAAGAGTTAATTTAAACAAAGTGTTTTTATAACGAAAAGTAAATAAAAAAGCAAACTCGAAGTTTGTTTATCAACTCTATGTGTTAATATGTACTAGAAATTTAGGATTTTTTAATTTAAAAGTTTTTCTATATTTAAGTTACCGTTTCTACCATCTAAAGACAATCTTATACATTTCAAGTTTCTAAGTGTTCTTTAATCTTAAGAAATACTATTTTTAATTTTATAAGTGTATACTCGATAAAAGTGCATTTAATGTCAAATTATAGCATTTATTAAATAATTTATGAATCTATTATGAATCAATGAACTTATTTTCGGTATAAATTAGTTATAATCTCCTCTTATTTTTTGTATTTATTATAAACACAATAAAAATAATCATTTTTTTTTCGTTTAAAGAATTTTTTCAAGATTTTGAAGTGCATTACAGTAATTTCGCTTTATTTTCGGAAAAAGTTCGTAAATATCCTTAAGTGCGACAATAGTGTCGTTTTAAACTCTTGAAATATAAAATCGATAAAAACGCTTAAATGGAAATATCAATATAAGATTCGCAAACACAGTTTACAGTTCACTGACTAATAAAAAACTGCAGTAAACAATCAATTTGGTGCTTACAAACTGGGAATGTGTGCCTTAAAAGTTAAAAGTCAAACAAAACCAAAACAAAAAAGTGTTAAAAACGAAAACAATCAAATAATTGATGCCAAAAAAAACACAACAAAGTTACCAGTAATAAAAATGGTGTGGTTATTCCGAACCCAGATATACACGTTCCGCACATCAGTATTTGAATAGTCCGAGACTTCAACACAGAAAATTCGAAATAAGGCGGTTTTTCCAGCGAAGCGCCGATTGTGGTGGCGTTGTTTGCGGTAGAGTTTCGCTTCTGTGTCGAACTGATCTGAGCTTTTAAGTGTTCCTTCATTCGCGACCGTTTCGCCAGATTTTTCAAGTGTAATATCGCGCGTCTTTGCGGATGATATAGAGACGCGGGTCGGTATAGTATAGCCAGGAAAAAGCTGATAAAAGTGATGAATGCTAACCATTGGAAACAGAATCGCCAGTTTTTCGCTCTGCAACAATCAAAATGAAAAATTGCGCACATATATAGTCGAGAACCAATTTTTTCGCAATGCGTTAAAAAATAGTGTCTATAATATTAATCATTTTGATATGTTTGGTGATTTAAAAGTTTGCTTTTCACACGCATTCAATTATTATTGCGCATCAAATCAACGCAAACACAATCAAATGGAAGAATAGCAGTGACATATAAAAACCGATACGCGAATAAATGAAACAATAGTTACCTAATGTAGTGAGAAATAAATAATGGCATGATTGCCAGTCCAAGACCGGTGGACCCAATCATGAATATTTCCACAAACTCTCGACGCTTTTTAAAATACTGGCCAACCATAATGACGGCAGTGTCGCGTGCCATTGAAACGCCAACACCGAATATAATGCCGTAACTAATGAACAGCTGATGGAACTGTGTGGTGAATGAGGTAAAAAGGCAACCGAGAGCGAGCACTAAGCCACCTAATATAGCGATCAGCCGAATGCTCTTTCTTCGACATAATGCTATTATAAGCGGTGACAGGAATAGTGTGATCGCTGTCGATAATGAACCTATTATTACTGGAAATAATGGATGAAACTTTTGTTAGCTTTTACTAGTTATTTAATATAGTGATACATTTGTAGGTTAAGTGTAACGCTATATTGACCTTTAAGGATAATTGGCAAAAATTTAATTAAAAATTTATTTGACGTTTCAAAAATATATTGTAAAAATTTAGTGAAAAGTTTTTTTTTCGAAAAACTTTATTGCATTATCAAAATAAGATAAATTAACAAACCCATGAAATAACGCTAATTTATTTTTGTGAATTTATTTGGGAATTTGTTGATTTTTTTGCGAGCAAAAAAAAAGAAAATAAAATAATTTCTTATCGCAACTAAAAATAAAATGAGAGGACGTTTAGACGTTCACTAAAATTGCGTTTAGACGAAGTGTCGCTATTATTTAGGCAAAGCATAAAAGATAGTTCTTAGACGTATTAAACAAAATGTTGTATTGACATAGTGTTCAACTGTACAACCGTTTGACAGCTTTATTGATAGCAGTCATTCTTTTCGTTTAGTTTGCACTCGTTTAGCAACAAAAAACGAAAAACTGAAAAAAAGATGTTAACATAAAAAAGAAAATCGGAGTTTGTTTCAATAAAATTTATGAATAGTTTTTCCGTCAACATTTGATTAAACTTCTATTCATGAAACTTACATTAAATTAGTTTAAAATTTAATAAATGTGGATAAAAATATACAATAATTCTAAATAATCGAATTTCATTTATGTAACAAAATTCGTTAGATTCTGCTCCAAATCTTAAAAAAACTCTTTTTGAAATAAGGATGAAACATGAGAACACTTTTTTATAAATATTAAATATAATACATTCGGAATTAAATAAGTTAAGCGCTTTGACAGTGCGCTCCGGTTTTTATGTGTTAGCAATTGAATAAAACCGATTTCCAAGAATATAAGTCCGCACAGAATTTTGTAATAAAATATATCGCAATCTGTTACGTATGATTCGATGCTATATTTATAGAAAATTATGTTCTGTGTAGTTTCGCGATTCATTTCGTTAAAAAAGATAAAAAAGTAAACAAAAAATATCATCTGATAAAAAAGCGAAAAATCAAAAGTAATCGAATAAATCTTGTTTTTTATCAATAGTGCTGAGAATATGTTTTTAAGACATTTTATCCAACCATAGATTTATTTTTGATTTTAAATTAATTCTAGTATAAGAAAAAACATTTGAAATGTTGAATGGTTTGGTTATTATTCTTATTATTATAAATGTAAATATAAATCACTAAAGAAAATAATGAAAAGTATGTCAAATTGATTGTTTCGGTTTAAACTAAGTAAACTAAAAACGTTTTAAAGATAAACGAACACAACCTCTTCTTTTATTAAGAAATGTTTTATTTGAAAGAAACAGCAATGAAAAAATTCGAGTCTAATTTTTTAAACTTGTATAATACATAACATGCATTTAATCATAAAAATTAAAATATCAAATGCAAAACGCACTTTTAATATTTAAATATTTCCGATATAAAATAACAAACTCTTTCGGTAACATTTTAAAGCTCTTATAACTAAAGTGGTTTTTTAAGTTATAAAATGCGTAATAAATGGTCCATAACCAGTGAAAAGACACTGTGAACATGTTCAGCGATGACTTATACAGAAAGACAATGATCTAAAATAAGCTTCACTAAAATAGTATCCTTTACCAAATGACGCCATAAACACTGATCGTTGTGATACGTTAATGGCTGCGCTAAATACTCGAAAAGTTTTGCGATCTAAGTTTTGTGATTCGATAGTATGTGATTTCAATCATTTGTCACTATACGAGCGTAAGTGCCATATATTTTTAAGTATGAATTCGGAATTCTTAAGACATTTGAGAGTTAATTATTAAAAGCTAATTTAATGCTGTAATAAAATTTCGGCAAACATTATATTTTTTAACTTATATGGGGTTAGTTTTAAAACCACAGTAAACTAACTATTGATTATATTTAAATAAAAATGAAATTAATCACTTCTTTTATTGGTCATAACGTAACATAATATCTCATTTGAGAAAGTAATACAATTAATATTTAAATGAAATTGCATAAACTTTAGCTCGAGCTCAGAAAAATAATGTTAACAGTTTTTAGAAACATTCTGACAAAATGCGAAAGTTATATACAAATACATACTTTGAAGTTTAATCTTATTTTTGTAATAATGCTTCAAACTATATCTCATCGAATTCGAGTTGCGGTAAATGATGAATAAATGTTCAAATAATTTATTAAATTTCAAAATGCATTGATTAACTTTCCGTAAATCAACAATCAAGCGATTTGCTCGAGCTTTGTTATTACATATTATAAGATAAAGAATATCAAGAAAAAATATTTGACCTCTTTTACAATATTGTACTGAATTACTAACTGCAGTTCCAGATAACAGTACTTCTGTGACTGGAAAACGCTTTTTTGGCAGAGAATCACAACGGAAAAGATACGCTATGATTACTTACCAGATATGCATTTAAGCAAAGACTAAGATTAATAGCCGAAGAATAATTTTTCACTAAATTTGCAATAACTTTGTGCAACGTTGACATTAAAAAAAAGAATTCAGTCACACAGAAGATCGTATAGCAGTAAAATTTATATTCAAACTTAGTTTTGCTATTGGATTGCAAGTTTGAGAATAAAAGAGATTTACTCGTTGTTTGCATGGGATGAGAACAGATTTAGAATACCATTCATATTTATGCTTTTAGCTTCTTTAAGAAAATAAGTACTTTGAAATATGATCGCTTGTGGTGGCAATTCATGGCAGTTATTCTTTCTTTACGAGGAATAAATTTTTATGCATTAATTAATCTTTGCATATCTTTTATTTTCGTAACGCAAGCGAAAGTACGAGAATGGATGCAATTATGCGCGTAATAACGAAAGAAAGAAAAGTTTTTAATTACAGCGAAATTTAATATAAACATTTTGATATTTAAAAAACAAAAACTATAGCAAATTCTTCTAATAAACCGATTAATGCCATTAAGAAATTATTTTCTATTATCTGTAATGCAAATAAATTTAATGGCCAATAATAAATTTGATCGATTATGTCATCGGAGTTTGCTTAACAAAACGCTCACGAAATGCGTACGTAAAATAAAATTAAAATAATAACTAGGTTTAAATCATATTAAGGTTAATTTGCGGCGATTAGCTTGTTATGGCGTGTTTTGCTAAAGCATGAGTTGCTGTGAGCAATATTTAACAGTTTTTGATTATTGGGAGAGAGAGAGCGAGAAAGAGAGGAACTGAACATTAATTATCGAAACACTAATAACTTATTCAAAATACGAATCAGAAATAAATTTTTGAATTAAAATTCGGGTCATAATAACGAAGTAGTAATTATATTCTAATATTAATTTAATATCGAATGGGAGTTAATTTTCTCAACTATATATGAAACAAAACGGAATGCATTAATGAATTGTGCTTTTGTTTTGTGCTCTATTTTTAATTCACAAATGATATATTAAGTGAATTTAGTCATGCGTTAATAGTCTTAATATCTGTCTTAATTTATCAATGCGGAGATCAATAAAATTATGACACTGTGTTAAAAAATTATGAACAATAAACTAATGAAATTAAATATTTTTTATGGCTTAATTAATATAAACATTTTTTAAAAATACGATAATTCTCGATAAATTTCTTAATGAAACTTTAATGGTTACTTTTTACACAAATTAGTAAATAATTAATAATAATCGATACATAAAAACGTCAAAACTTTCTATTTATTTTACTAAACTATTTTTTAGCCCCTGAAGGTAAAAATAAAAATATTAAAACAAATATGCAAACTTATCGTAAAATAAATTTTATATAATTTGAAAAACATGCGCAAAGTTAAAAATTCACTTTTCTAAGTTCTGGTGTTAATAAGAAATTACTAATGAAAACTTGCTATGCTATTATTTTTTAATTATAATTAGGTCCAAGGCTACCAAATTCAGACTAGTATTAAAATAAATAAATAATTAATAACTAACGATTTTTTAAATATAAAAAAATTCTGTTCTAATCTAAAAGGCACGATAAATTCTAACCTAATGATTAATTAGCAAAAACTTTTAAATTTATTTATCCTATCGTATAATAAGTCTTAGCGCATAATAAATGTCTAAAAGGGTCGTTAGACATATAGTATTGATTAGACATATATATATGCCAAATCATACTCATTATTTTAGTGCCAAACATGTCATCACTTTAGTTTTAAGTGCTCTTAAATCTTAATTCGTGCGAAATGTGTGCCGCACTGACAATATAAATAACAGTGATGTAAGTTATGTCGTGTACAAATTAAATTGAATTTATTTCGCATAACTCACACTCAACTGTATTGGTATACAACAAAAATAACAAAATTTATGCATTTAATAAAAATTGTTATGGAATTAAATTGCTTTTAAGGAAATTTCAAACTATGTGAACAGTATGAGACTATTTACTTAACCATACCATTGATAATCGCAAATTGCGCGTCAAAATAAAGTTTTGAGAGAATATACGTTTATACTTACTTCCATGTATAATCTTATCGCCACCGAATGGTTCTCTTATAAGATGCATAACGATTACACCGAATGAAAGCTGAAGTCCGTAAGTAATCATATGACAGTAAACGGCGCAGAGTAATACTACATAACCCCACGAACCTTCCGGGTAATAGTGTTGGCGAATTGTCGCTGTCTTTAGGTCTACTGATGGTGACATTCTTTGACTAAAGAGGTAACGAATTATATCAGTGACAATATTGGACAGAATATATATCACCTTAAAGAATATATTTTATGTTAATTCGGATATGTATTAAATTATCTGCGTTTGAAAACATTGAAAAACATATTTTGTTGCTATAAAACACTGATGAAAGTTTATAAGCGATAACAATATTTTTGGTGATATTCGGTGGTATTATATATAGAGAATCATTAGTTTTCAATCACATAATATAACAATTTATATAATACTTTACAGACTACACTCAAAAAATGTTTAAAGCAATTAAATGCAAACACATAATTTTAGAACACAACGTATTTTTTACTAACTAACAAACGGTAACTGGTTTTTATAACTATCGAAACAAACATACGAGTTTGATGAGCAAACACAGACTGCATGTGCGAGTCGTTACAATTTTCTCTGCTTCTCAAGTTTTATTGATAAGTTTCAAACGTTCTCCGCTTACTCCACCTTTCGGTAACATCTATTTTTGAGCATCGAATAGGCTGTTAAATTCCATTAAATGTTGGAATACTACGGAGTAGGGATACCGAAATCGTTAATTAACGATTGATTCAAATTGTAATAATTTCTACAAATAACAAGTTTATAAGCATAAGTGAATCCAAATTAGTGAAATTTAAGTAAACGAATTGAACGAATCGAACGATTTTTGAAATTTCAAACGATTTTTGAAATTTTGAAAGATTTTTGTATTTTCGCACGGTTTTTCAATTTTTCTGATATTTTTCTTTAAATTATTGAGTATAAATAATAAAATGTATAGTTTTCTAAGGAAATATTCATGTTTCATTTTTATAAATTTATAAAATTAGTAAAATTGCCAATTTTAAGCATAAATATTAAATTTTATTTACATTTTCTATCATATTTTTTATCTGACTTTGCAAAATTCAGATATATGGATTTGCCCCTGTTTGTCCGTCGTCACACTCTATGTTTATTAAGGGAAATTTTCTCTATATTTATTAAGGGATTTTACAATTCAAAAAAGA
>JAQGAW010001101.1:0-21630 GCA_034698025.1 Phthiracarus crinitus | reverse complement strand
TTTGCGCAAACTGAAGTCGAATTCTTGGGTCACGTTATCGGATACAACACAATTCGCCCGATTCCAAGCAAAACCGCTGCTATTGATATTTATCCACAACCTGTCAACAAAAAACAGTTGCAACGCTTCTGTGGAGTTTTCAATTATTATCGCCGCTTTATTCCTAAGTGTTCACAAATCGGTCTACTGTTATACAAACTTCTCGCTGACAACGCAAAGTGGGAATGGACCGGTCATCAGGAAGAAGCCTTCACCACACTCACATCTCATCCGTACGAATTTTACCGAATATGACCGCCGAAAATAAAAAGTGGGTTTCTATCAAATGTATTTATTTGCCGATATTTATTAAAAAATTTTCTAAATATTAATGTTTAAAAGAATTGCTTTTTGAATAGCATATCCTTTTTCATTGAATTTAATTTTTCAATCCTATTCTTATAAGATGTGTTGTAATTAAATTAAAAATAAATATTTTAATCAAATGAATCCTTAATACAATTCAATGACACAATTTGACCGAAAATGAAAAATCAATTATAATGTTTAACCTCTAGAACCCTCAGGAAAATATAGTAAATGTTTAATTTTAATGTTTATTCATTTATGCTTATTTCAAATATCAATTTATTCAAATTAATTCATTTTTTAATTTTTTAATTTTTCAATTTTGAAATATTATAAATATATTAAATTTAATAAAACTAATTACAATTGCAAATATTAAGATAACCTTATCTGTGAACCGATTTATGCTATGAAAGCAAAGCGCATATAAAAGTAAAGAAAAAAGTAACGCCCATTAACTTTGAAAATCGATTTTTGCAAGTTTTGTGTTGTATTATGTTATGTTATGCTGTGTTGCGTTGCGTTGCGTTGTGTCGGCGTTATAGCGCTTTATTGTGCTAATAGTGCTGATTATGTTGATTATCAATGTAAATGTAATGGATTTTTGTTTCACATTACACTATAATATACTTGGAAACTGTTAGAAGTTTTCATTTACGTTAAACTTAGTTAAACGGTTTTTGTTTCCATTAAAACTTTGTGATTTGAATCACAACTATTAGTTTGAATTGTGAACATATTTCACATGATTTGGGATCTGATAATTAGATAATATATGATTAATTAGAATAGTAATGGCATATACAGTGACAGTTAACGCTTTGATGATCACATCGATGTCCACAACCGGTAATCGATTGTTGGCAAACATATTGTTGAAATTTAAAACTAGGAATACGTTTGTAAGTAAAATATTGTCCAATTTATTTGTTTATTAGTTTCATGAGATAATGGTATCGTAATTAGCGATTCAGTTCAAACTATGGTAAAACGCATGCAAACAGTTTTCGATCGACAACAATACCGAAGAACATGGTTTTACGCCACTGTTCGCCAATTCCTACGATAACAACAACGGCCACAACAATGCAGGACACGATCGCAATACAGACCGATGACCAACAAACCCAATCACAAACCCAAACCATTACGATGTCTTCGCGACCATTAGTCATAATAATGGCGTGGATGTTAGCGAAAGAAAAACATCTGGAAAAGTATCGGCAAATGTGGTTTAAACGTGGCTGTGATGTGCTAACTGTGAGGACATCTCCCGCACAGCTTTTGCTGCCACCGATCGGTGGAAGAGTTGTCGCCAATAATTTAGTTAATTATTTGCTTGAAATGAATCCACAATATCGACAAATAGTGATTCACTTGTTCTCTGTGGGCGGATATCAATTTGGAGAGTTCTTGAGTAAACTTCAAACAAGTGATGAGTATAACACAATCAGCGATTCGATTCGTGGCGTTGTCTGTGATTCGTTTGTGGACACCGAAGACGCAGCTCCGGGACTGTCGCGCGCCATCACTAAGAATCCTGTTATGCAACCATTACTCGAGGGTTCGATTTACTTGTTTTTAAAACTGTTTCACGGAATCGCTGTCAAAAATTACGAACGATCTTCGTATGAATTTTTCAATTTATATCTTCGATGTCCCGGTATTTCATAATATTCATTAAAATATTACGAAAATCAATAAATGAAACGTTATTTCTATTTAAAAAGCTCTGGTTTTCTATTCGGAAGACGATATCGTCAGTAATATAAGCACTAATAAGAGATTAATATCGAATTGGAATAATATCGGTATGTCTGTTCAATCGAAGTGTTGGAAGACATCCACTCATGTTCTTCATTATCGCGAACATACTTACGATTACGAGCAACAGATCGACACTTTTCTCAAAACCATAAATTTGCACAAATAGATCATAAATAAGCGCTTTATGTTGGAATCTCGCGATTAAGCTATTGTTACGCGAATCACATCTAAAGTTACATATTCAGTATTTTTGCTTATTTTTATGTTATAATTATTGTTATTATTAGATATAAATGATGACCGTTTATATCTTAGTGAGTTTTCCCTCCTTTCGAATACTAGTTTGAAGATATTGTTAATCATGATTTGCTGTTATAATTTTTACCGTAAAAACATAGACATCATTCAAAATACATAAATCTGGACAGTTTTTAGTTAAATTCTCGATTCAATTTTTTAATTGATTTTTAAACTCATAAAAAAATATTATCAGTATTTTAAAAGTATACCAAAAATTTACAAAATCTAACGTTAATACGCTTATCATATTGTAAATCAAAGCATAGTACACGTGTACGGTATAGTATGTTGGATTAGAATCTGCAACAAGTTATTACCATATTGTTATTGTTATTGTTGTATTCGCTAACCGTATAAATTCACAATTTTTTCATCGCAATTGATTTACTGTAAAAATATTTTACAATTCATATTTTATAAAAATTTGTTTTTATTTTCAAAAATTTGCGATTCCTTTCATTTGAAGTACCATTTGGTCTAAAAGTTATTTGTTTAACGTATTATCTCACCAAACGCTGGTGAGTGAAGTATTTTGGATAATATTGAGATAATACGTTATTACAAAACTTCCAACTTTTTATACATTAAAAAATGTTATGCTATATAGCACTTTGTTTAAAGTAAGATTATATATAAGTTCTTATAATATGGTAATTTATATTCGTATATGTTTTCCTTAACATTGAGTGAGAAAATTCCCTAAAAAACAAGTTTGTTCAAAACAATCACGCGATACTGGTATAACATCACACCAATTGCTAGAAATTTTTTAAAATGTTAATTTAGGGGAGGTTTAGGGGGTTTGAAAACCGATCCAATTTCTATTTATTTGTTGTGGAAAACATCAATTCATTGTAAATGCAATTTTGTTACACACATATCTCCGTTAACTTTAGCCGTTGTTTAGACCAAAGCTCACATCAATATGTGGGATAACTATGAAATCCACTACGAGCTCATCTTTAATAAATAAATTAATAAACTGCTAAACTTATAATTGTGTTTAAATGCAGCAGTTATGCT
This sequence comes from Phthiracarus crinitus, assembly GCA_034698025.1. NCBI lineage: Eukaryota > Metazoa > Arthropoda > Arachnida > Sarcoptiformes > Phthiracaridae > Phthiracarus > Phthiracarus crinitus. The sequence goes on along the minus strand of JAQGAW010001101.1, from coordinate 18,192 downwards.
GGAAAGCCGCCCATTCGTGTTCAGATAAAATAAGTCTACGGTAATGCTGTAACGCCCATATGTGCATTGAAATATGTTCATAATTACACGTACAATGTATTAATGTATACGTTTACTGTACTGTACTGTTAAGACTTAGTCATTTCAAGTTTATGGTGTGAGCGATTGATCACTCGCTCTGTTCGTGTCGTCGATCACTCGCTCGTCAGCCTAGAGATGATTCAGTACAGTAACGTTACTCAAGTATTAGTAAGTGTTAGCAAAATGTTATCTAATGTATCATAACATCATAATACTTATAGCGGATAAACCGGCTCTGTTTAAGAGTTCAGTTCATATGCCGATGCATTTGAGTGACTGCTATCACTGCTGACCTATTCGTGTACGAAACACATCATCTCATTCAACATAATGGCTGTACGACTTAACACTAAATTAGTAATGGTTACGAAAATTACTAATCGATTGTTAACCACTGTTACTATCGTATGTAAACATTAATAGTTCATTCATAACAAAAATAATTATTTTTAAGTTTCATTAATTAGCGATTCAGTTCAAACTATGGTAAAACTCGTGGAAACAGTTTTGGTTCGGCCACAACAATACCGAAGAACATGATTCTACGCCACTGTTCTCCAATTCCTACGATAACAACCACAGCAACAACAATGCAGGACACGATCGCAATACAGACAGAACAGCAACAAAACCAAACTATAACTCTGTCTTCGCGACCATTAGTTATAATAATGGCGTGGATGTTAGCGAAGGACAAACATCTGGAAAAGTATCGGCAAATGTGGTTTAAACGTGGCTGTGATGTGCTAACTGTGAGGACATCACCCATAGATCTTTTACTGCCACCGATCGGTGGAAGAGTTGTGGCCAATAATTTAGTGAATTATTTGCTTGATATGAACCCACAATATCGGCAAATACTGATTCACGCATTTTCTGTGGGCGGATATCAGTTTGGAGAGTTCTTAGTCAAACTTCGAACCAGTGATGAGTATAATACAATCAGCGATTCTATTCGTGGCGTGATTTGTGATTCGATAGTTTATGCCGAAGACGCGGCTCCGGGACTGTCGCGCGCCATCGCTACGAATCCTGTTATGCAACCATTACTCGAGGCTTCGATTTACGGGTTTTTAAAACTTTTTCACGGAATCGCTGTTAAGAATTATGAACGCGCGACCGACGAGTTCTTCAACTTATATAAACTTCGTTGCCCTGGTATTCAAAAATTTTATGAAAAAATTCCTAAATTCGACTGTTAATATGTTTTATTTATTTATTAAAAGGTTTGGTTTTCTATTCTGAAGACGATGTGGTGAGTAATGTGAACACTAATAAGAGATTAATATCGTCGTGGAATAAGAGGTTACCATCTGTACAATCGAAGTGTTGGCAGACATCGACACACGTTCTCCATTATCATAATTACACCAACGAATACGAGCAACAGATCGACACGTTTCTTAAAAAATCAAATCTACGCAATTCTTAATCATCGTTTGATGAATAACGAGAATATATTTTTGTTGATCACTGTGTCATTAATTGACATAACTTTTATATACAAGACATTAAATATTAGGAAAAATTGGAACTATTTTTACGAATAATACAGTTTATTATTATTATTATAAACGAAATTATTTCTGAAGAAAACAATATTTATTTAGTTTTCTAAACAATTAAATACCGTAATTAAATAATGCATTTATAAGTTGCTACCGTAAGATATAATTGTAATGTGAACTTAACACAAAAAAAAGATAAGCGTTCTTCTAATTTATGCGTATTCTTCCTTTAAGTTAGAAATTCATTTTACCGGTAATGTTATTTTTGAAATATTTTTAAATATTTATTTCACCGGATTATTATGCGGAAATATACAGTTGTTTATACGGAAATGTTTACTTATTCAAAATCGTACATGTCTTTCAATCTGAATAATAAGCAAACGCTTATTTTTATTGTAACGGAAAATTGAATATGTTTTGTTAATAAAACCATAATTTTAGCTTAAATTGGAGTCATTTATTCTTTGATTTATAAAAAAATTGATAAAATTTCCACTGCTCTGTTAACTGTAAATAACTTTTTTAACGTATTACGTTGCGATACTCGCGCGCGTGAGTATCGCAACGTAATACGTTACATCATAAATAAATTGCAAACTGAATCAAACACTCTTAATCATTCATAATTATTTATTATACAAAAATAAATGACAAATGGAAATATAAGATGAATTAATTCGATTTTTGTCGCTAAGTATTTACACTTATAAAAGAATTTAAATTCTTTAAAGCCTAAACCTGTCAACCTTAGGCTAACTCTTCATCTCTACGTTAAACATGTTCCGCTTTAGAGTTCCGCAATTAATAGTAAATATGTATTTCCAACTAAAAATAATTTTATTAGTAATTAAGGAATTTTTTAAAAATTTAAATCAAATTAAAAACGTCTTTCTCGATTCAATACAATCTTTTCATCGTCTGGTAGTTTTATATTATCTAGATTTCTCTCTTTGGTGCATAAATAATAGCAAACACCGATACAAACTGCTAAAATAATAATAAATACGATAACAATCACTGATATTATGATAATCATATATTTTTGCCAAAATGATGGCAAAACGCATAACGATTCGTAACTTTGTTTCTCACAACTGAGTGTCAATTTTGGTTTTTTCTATCAAAATAAAGTTATTGAAAAAGTATAATACAGTATTGCTATAAAATCAGTTCATACGTCCAAATGAATATCGCATTTATAAAACCCTTTTCGTATGTATTGGTTTGAAGAGCTTCTCTCCGCTGGAAACAAATACGCCATACGATTATCGTTATCGACAAAACCGCCATATATTTCGCTGAAACTAATAGAATCATTGCTTTTAAACTCAATATATTGCTGTTTGTCATCCCATTTCCAACCAGAACTTGAATTGCAATAAACGTATGTCACGTCCGAGTCTAACGATTCAAAAACTAATATTTTTATTTTGCAACGAAAAAAGCATATAATAATTAGCGTTACCTTGAATTATGATAACTCCAAATGGCTTTATAGTTAAAACGGCACCAATTCTTCTGTTTGTCTTTAACTTAGCCCTCGCATGATCTAAGAAATCACTTCCCATATTACTTGGTGTCATTGTTTTAATTGGTTGCCATTTATGTGAATGATATTTAGTATACGAATTATTACGTGCGTTAAAATACTAATGTTTTTTAGATTTTTAATTATTAAAATTAAATTCGGTTTGAAATTCTATGATCAATAGAAACTTACTTTAAAACCATAAAACTGTTCTTCATGTGAATTGCATCGATTATCAAAATTAACAATGAATGTTAAGTCAAACGTGAATACATTCGATGCGTTAAACAATTCGTGATTTTCGTCAGCAAAATATCTAATATTTCCTTTTTGATTGTGTTTCGTCAGTTTTTCGTTATCATTAACGATCCAATAGTTGCCCACTTCGTCGCCGACAAAGTAAGAACTATTCACTAAACGCGTAATCGTTCCGAACTTTGGATTGCAATATATATCCGGCAATGAATCGGAGATTGAAATAAATGTGAATGAAATGAATATTATTCTCTGAAACATCACTGTTTGTTGCGATACTCTCATGTGAACAATCAGTTAAACTAAGCTCTTATTATGTTTCGTTTTGAAATTGTATTTGACTTCAAATTAACATAAAATTGTTTAACTTATCATAACAAATATAAATTGTTGTATTTATTAACAATGGATTCAATTTAAATCGAAATTAGCTCATACTTGCAATAATAAGTTAGAATATTTAGTTCGCGCACAGCTCTTAACAATTTTAAAATACATTTTTAAAAATCATTCGTTTATTAATTCGTTTGATAACTTAATATAATAATAGTTTTAATTTTGATTGGAATTATCTATCATAATATGCCACGAATAGGAAAACCTTCAGCAATAGTGCTTGACGTTGAAGGCACCACAACATCAGTGAGGTTTTGGGGCGAAGCGTTACTGCCTTACATTAAGACTAATTGCGGAAAATGTTTGAGAGAAAAATGGGGATCAAATGATATCATGGAATGCGTCGATAGACTAAGAAGAAAGACAGAAAATGAAAGCACGTTTCGTCCAAATGGTAATATTATATAATTATTGGACACATATGAATAATAAATTAATAATTATTAATGTCATAACAAAAACTTTTTTAAAACTTTAACGAAATGTTTGAATCATTTTTTAGTTCCAGCCATCGCTGATAAAAATTCCAGCAAAGAAGGTTTATTTCATACTAATTTATTGATTTTATTGATTATTAGATAATGATTTAATTTTGATTAGAAATAATAAAATCTGTGGAAAAACATATGATATATCAAGTGAATAATAAGGTTCACAATACTGCCATTAAAAACCTTCAAATCTTAATTTGGTTGTATGGCTGCGAGAAGAAAGAATTACATGGACACGTGTTCGATGACGTTTCCACTGCAATGGATAAATGGAAAAAACTCAACATTAAGATCTATACGTATTCTTCTGGTTTAGCTTTAGTGCAGAAATTAATGTTTTGCTGCTCTAATAGAGGAAATTTAACGCCAGTATGAAATTGACGTTACATTTATTAATATATCAAGCATTTCTAACAATTATATAATTTTTTATGTTTTCGACAATTATTGAAGTTAATCAATGAATTTATGGACACTGAAACAGTTGGTTTCAAAACCAATCCCGAAAGTTACAGAAAGATCGCTAAACGCATTAATGTTAACGTTTCCAAAATATTATTTTTCTCCGATAATCCTCAAGGTTTGCAATGTTTATAGTGATTTTTGAAAGAAATTTTAAATTAAAAAATTTTTTTCTTAAAAAAACTTTAAAGAAGTAGCCGCTGCTAAAAGAGCGAATTGTAAGACTGTATTAGTGATCAGACCAAACAATAAGCAACTTTCGGACAGCGATCGTGAAGACCAAATCGTTATCAAAAACTTTTTGGATATTAAATTTTCATAATAACAAATGATTGACATTCAAAAATTATTTTAGATTTGCATTTATTTTGTAGTAATTATTTTAATTTTGTATTCAAATAAAACTTTCCATATAAAACAAAGATCAATAGTTTTGATAGATTGCGTATTTATTTCACATTAATAGTCATTGAATGATACGCCACAAAATTGATGTTTGCATACTAATGATTCTGAATCATTGTTGCTAATCATTAGAACTTTTGATAAATTTTTTCTATGAATTGAAATTTATTTTATACATTTTAAAGCGCCATAAGAAAGTTTTATGGCAAACAACTAGAAGCTCAATAATTAATATAATTTTTTATTTGAGAACTTTTTTAAGGACTTAAATAAAAAATTGAGATAATATGCATAAAACTGGTGTTTTTTGCAGCATATCTTTCAATTATTTATTACAATAAAAATTAGTTATGACTTAACAAACAGAGACATCTGAGCCCTAAGACCCGCTTCCAAATTATTTTGATCGATTTGTTGCGGCACTAAAATCGTTTTATTTCCCTGTTGTCCCACAAAGTATTTGTCCTGTTCGTTACGCGCGCGTTCAAAATGTCGTTCGGAGTATGGCTTTATGTGCGACACTCTTTCGCACAGCTCTTCCGAGAAATAAAATTGTCCCGTAAGTACATTATTGCCGGCGTTAAACACTTTAACGTGAATATGAACCGGTCTTCCGTAATACCAGCCTTTAAGCACATATTTCACACATTCAAATGTTATTATTAAATCTTTAATGATTTATTAATACCTGGAAAGTTTGTGATAAACTCTACCAAACCATTATTGTCCGTTATTTGTTCGCCTCTCATGAAAGTTGTTTGATCAGTCTGTTCCGGTGTATCGTTGTCTGGCGGAACTTCGTTTGGATTCCATGCAGTAAATCCAGAATAATATCCGAATTCGTCGCACTGCCAAATATCAACCGTTACGTTCGGTAATGACTGACCAGTTTCGTCGTAAACCTTAAGCTTTAACTCTAGTCTTAGTCCTGGTTTGTCTTCGCGAATGTCTTTACGTAATAAGTGGTAAGGAATATAAAATGGTCCTTCTATTTGTTGCGGAGTCAAAAAGCATTGATTCTCCCCATAATTAATATTTTCATTGTTTGATGGCATAATTTTAAGCTCAAATTTGTTTTACAATGATAATTATTATTAAAGCATAAGACGTAATATGAAAAACTAAACGATTGAATATGAATTGAATAAATGTAAAGTATATACTAACTTATATACTAAATGAGCTCATTTGCTAAGATAATATACAGTAGATGTGATAATTTTTCAATGATAAAATAGATAAAGTTGGAAAACAAGCGCTACAACATTCTTAATCTTTTACTCAAAGCAAACTCTGGGCAAAAAATAACTAACTATTTAATTATCCAATAGAAGATATCTATAATTTATTGCTGTAATTTATAAACAAATGTTACTGCAATCACGATTAAGTAAATCAAACTTCGTTTAATTATTCAAGGATTTTAATTTCTTGTTTACTATTGGTTATATTTTCTATGTACTTATCAATGCTATATTCAGCAAGGGGTTACAAAAAAACAATATTCTTCAGGGGTTACAAGGTTTTAATCAAGTTTTTAAATATAAATTTAACTCCAAATTTTATAAATCTTGTTATACATTATTATACGTTATTTAAGATAAAATGATTTAAAAATTTTTTATATAAATGTTTTTAAAAATATTTAATATCTTCCGCGAACATCTTTAAAAATCTGTTTTTACTATATATTAGAGTGCGAAATCATCAAAATTTTGAGGCCCGAGCCCGATGAAGGCCTGACAGGCATAGGCCCGAGCCCGTTAAAAGCCCGACATATTTAAATTATGAAAGCCCGATCGGCCCGATTTTCCATCCAAACATTTAAGTTTCAATAAAATGTAATAACTTTTCTTCAAAATCATTAAAAACAATTAATGCAATAAAGAAAATATATTTTCTATTAACATATTTTGTATTACGAAGTGAAATAAATGAAATTTTCAAGAAAATTTTACAATTTTTTAATAATATATCAAAAAAATTTGAATATAATTCTAAATCGGTCTTAAAAATTTTGAAACGAAAGCCCGGCCCGAAATGAATTTTTAATCTTAAGGCCAGAGCCCGACAAAGCCCGACACTTTTTGTCGGGGGCCCGAAAAATCTGGGCCCGTTTCGCACTCTACTATATATTAAAGCTTCCGGCGGTGCGGTTTAACCGCGGTTTAAACCGCGGTTTTTTTGGCGGTGCGGTTACGGTTTGTATTTAAAAGATTTTTGCGGTTTTTGTCGGTTAAAATATTTATGAAAAAAACCGCGGTTAAACCGTCAAACCGCCATTAAAATTTTTATGCTATATTTCATGACTAAATTTTTATATAATTAACTAAAAATGATAATAATGATTGAAAATCATTATATTTATTAATTTTAATTAATAATTAAAGCCCGGAAAATATTTTATTTTCTTATGTGAGAATATTGAATATGATATTTTCTTAAAAACTAAAATATTGAATATATATTTACTAAAAACAACTAAAATATTGATATATAGAAATTTTTAATTTTACTGTTTGTTGTAAATTTTTGTTGTTACCCTAAAGCACTTCGAGTATTAAGCTTAATAGAACAAGTTATCAACTATAATATTAACGACAATCACAAAATAATGCATAAATATTGAGTAAAAACTTAAAATATCTATTTATATTTTGGTTAAAATTTGTATTTATTTATGCAAATATAATAATTATTTTAATATTTTCAAAATAAAAAATAGTGGTTCTCAAACTTTCTAAACTTAATTGAAAATTTTTGAAATTTATTTATAATAATGGTGGGGTATTAAAAACTCATCAGGTTTAAGTGACAATTTCTCAAAAAGTTCAAAACATTTAAAAAATAATTTATATGTTTTAAAGTCTAAAATATATATTTACATTGATTTATAAAGTCTTCAAAACAGCTTATATTTGAAAGTATAACTCACAAAAAAATTTTTCATTTCGTTCGCGCCAACTGATAAAAATATTTTACGATTGCGATGCATGCGATTTATAACGTTACTCAACAAAATATTTTCATATATCTGTTTTAGACATTATTTATGATTAAAAATTAGGTAATCAAAAAGTGATGAATAACGATGTATGTATGTAATAACGATAAGCTTTTTGAATAGTGTTTTTTATGTTCAAAAAAACAAGTTTGGAATGTAGTGATATGTATATAAAATATTCAATTTATATATCAGTATATATATTTATATTTATAGGAATGTTTATTTTTGATTTTGAATGTATACCTTAGATTTGTTTGTGAAACATTTTAATAAATACAAACATATATGAAAATTTTAAAAAATTATTCTCCAAATGCGAATTGAAATCGAAAATTGAAAATATGATTACATTATAAACAATAATATAGCAATTTTTTACAAACAAAATGCGCCAAAACAATAATTAATAAATCAAGTTTTAGCGGTACTGTTTCGAAAAGTTTCATTATTTTATAAGATATTCAAATTCATTCGCACACAAGAATATAGCCATCAAACGAATTATACGGTAACTCATTGTGACATAAAGTAATTAAGCAATAGTTTTAGATTTCGTATTATTAATTATAGTTTCATTTTCAGTCGTTGGAACCAATGATTACTGAAACTATGTTAAGCCATGGTTTGTAAAATAACCCAACTTTGTGTTTACGTCACTATTAACTATTATCTATAGTTTCAATATCAACCATTGAAATAACAAGAACTCTCAATATTGGAGAAAATGAAACCCAACGCAAACGTCTCGAGATATTGGCTCAAAAAATTCAGAGTTTGGAAACTAGTAATAAACGGTTACGTAATAATATGAATATTGAGTTAAAAAAGGATTTGATGGAACGCTTCGATAAACGTTTGGCAATGAATAGCGAAGACATCAATTCGTTAAACGCTTCGTTAACGCGTTTAACAAAACAAAGAAAATCGTCAGAATTGAAAGCGAAGAGATATTTGGAGAAATACAACAATGAAATGATTGAGAAAAATCGTTTAATCGAAAAAAATAATCAATTAATGAAACAAAACTATCAGTTGACGGAAAAGTGTAATCGTTTTCGAAACGATTTATCAAATTTAAAGAAAAACATGAAAGCAAATCACAACAAACGGATAGATATCGCAACTCAAACGCATAACAATGCGATCGAGAATGGAATAAATTCAAACACAACTGAAAAGCAACGCATTGGTCCGCAAAAACGACATTTAGTATCGAATACAACAGTTAAACAGAACGATATTAAACAAGATTGCGTCAATGATTTGGATTGGAATGAGAAGTCGAGACTTATTATGGAAAGCATAAGAAATGTTAAGATCATTCTTCAAAGATGCGATCAAATATCGGATTAACGGATAATTAAACGCATTCGATAATTGATAAGGAAATACGGATTATTAGAAAATATATTTTAACTAATTTTTTGAAAGCGGATTATCATTTTATTCTACAAATAATCATATTTATATGTTTTGTATTTTTTTGATGCTTTATTAATGAATAGATTTTCTATTATAGTAATTTTGATTTTCACAAACATCTGTTTATGTTTTGTGTAGTTTCGTGTTTTATTATCAATAATCTGTCAAACTATTTATATTAATATAACGTTTATATTACTAACAAATATTCATTATAATAATTCAGAATAAATCTATCATTTAAATCCATTTGAAGGACGATTTATAGTAACATTTTTTGCCATAAACTGAATTAATTCATTCATAAATAACTTATTCTCGCATTACGTCACACATACACACAGCACTTCCAGATGGTTTTGTGTTGTTTTGTTTAATCGATTGCTAATTAAATGGTTGACCTAAAATAAACATACAGTATTTCCTAATGGATACCAATGCCGTGCTTATGGTTTACATTTTATGCTTATTTATTGAACCAAATTTCTGTTTGACAATAGACAATAAACGGTGTAACTGTGATAACGTAGAGTGTCGTCTGTCACCGATCAAAGTTAGCCGCGTTTGTCGCGCATTTAAAGGCAGTTTCGTGCGACCATCGGTTAACGCGAGCGGTTGTGACGACTGTTGCGCCAAATGTGTGATCAAAAAGAGTGAGACAAACACGAGTTTTTATTACCCGTAAATGTTTTTCATATCTCAATTTTATTGGTTTTGTCATACGATTAGGTTTAGGGCACAGTTGCCTATTTTCGGGCGTCAATGAGATCGTTGTTAAGTGCGAAAAACATTTATACTGCGACACTGGAAACGGGTTTATCTGTTTAAGTATAGTATAAAGAGTTTTCCGATATTTATTTCAAAATTTATTTTCGAAAACTTATTTATTCAAAATGAAATAATTTTTTTGTGTACAGAAAAATCAACCGAAAAAACGCAGAAATATTTTCCAAAATTAAATAATAAAGATAACCGAAAAGATACTGTTTTTACGTCTCAATGGGTTCCAAAAGCTGTACTCCAATCGCTTAATATATCGCAATACAACCAATTAGTGGACAAAACGCGATTCAAACGATCGCCGATCAAAATAGGATTCGGTGGTTCGTCCGAAACGAAAAAGAAGAAAAAGTCGAAAATAAAAATTACGACCGACGAAACAAACGATGATAATAGCAAATTAAAACAAGAAGCGTTAGACGACGAAGAGAGTGAAGCACAACAGCAACAGCAGTTGCAACAACAACAACAACAACAGCCGAGTAATGGACAGTTTACTGACGAAGAGTCGAAAAAGTGTGGGAATTGTGACACTGAAGACTGTCGCAGGGATTGTCGACGGATAATATCGAAACAGGTGAAGATGATTAAAGGCGGTCACTCGAACAGCATTAATCAGAATTCTGGTCCAACTTTCATAGTGAATAATAATTATTATGGATTCCGTGGCGGAAAGTTAACCAAATTGAAATCATTGCCAAAAGGTATGCCGCAATAATGCTAATGTTTTACTGGTATATCCAACTTTTCACATATCGAATTCAATTTGATTTATAGCTATCAAATTATAGTAAAGTAATACTGTATTATTTATTAAAAATAACCTATATTTCGGTATCAATTGCTGACATATTTTCATAATAGGCTCGCGTGCGATCGATGTCAAGATGGATAAGGAACCGATCGCTACTAAACAAAGTTCGGACACCGAATCGGCGGATAACAGTGCGTCAGTCGATACCACCGAAAAGATCGATGACTATCCCACTGAGAAACCAAAAAATCGGAAAATTAAACCGAAAAAGAAACTGAAATTAGTCGATGAGAGTTCAGTTAGAGAAACATTAGATGTTATAACAACAACGACCGAAGTTGTTGTGACAAAGAAGAAAAAACTGAAAAAAATTATCGAAACGGAATCATCAGATGACGAAACGCTCGGTCAACCGGTGGACAGAAGTTTGATCGAAGACTCCTCTGAATTGATTACCGTTACGCCAAATAAGCCAACAAAGGCTAGTAAGCGTATATTTTATCGCCGATTAGAGAAAACGGTTCAGGAAGACGAAGGTTATGAGGGAGAGAATGGCGCCGATAGACGGATCGCGAAGGGGTTTGCCTCTAATGAAGGCGTCATACAAACGAAAAACAAAAAGACTAAAACTATAGTATCGGATAACAGTGATGATAGCAGTGAATCATCCGAAGCGAAAAGTGTTGCGTCCAATGATGGGTTGTCCAGAACTAAACAGAAAAAGACGAAAACTATAGTATCAGATAGCGATAGCAGTGATGAAAATAGTGAATTTTCCGAATCGAAAAGTCAAGCCTCGAATGAAGGCGTAACGCGTGCTAAAACCAAAAAAACGAAAACAATAGTTACGGATAACAGTGACGAGAATAGTGACTCATCCGAAAGCGTGGTTCGATCGCCGAAAAGAGCAGCGAAACCGGCGTCACCTAAAAGCAAATCGAAACATAAAGTGACAGTGATTACTGATCAGCGTTACGGTCAGGACGGGAAGAGAACGCGCACAACCTATTTATACGACGGCGACGAGTGGATTGTGGTCGATATCAATGGGGAGGTATCGGACGGAGGACTTATCAGCAAAGAGGACTTAAAGCTTTTGAACGAAAAAATCGTTAATCCACAGAAGAATGACAAAGCGGTTGTCAATATTGAAGAGGTTTCTCAATAGATATTCCATTCAAATGATTGTAACGCTTAAACAATAAAAAACATTAAATATTTTATTCGTAATTGACTTAATAAATGCTAATCACTTGCTATTTGTTAACCTATTGACGCCACTTTCACGAGATAAGACTCCACGAGATTGAATAGAATCTGTAAATGCTCTAATCGTTTAGCGGTCTCATTATCGAGCGGTTTCTCTTTTTCCGATTCGACAATCACTTGCATTTTTTCCACCCATATTTTTGCCTGTCTTAGTAGAGCAGCGCCCAAAAAGTTTTTACGCCTCACCTCGAAGTGTAACTTCTTCTCCAACAGCATCTGGATTTCGTTCGTAAGTTTCCGCGTTTCTCCCTTTAGGTCTAGAATTTATTCAGTTTTGTTTCTATTGGCGCAAAATACCGCTGACATACCTCTCGGATCCATTTTAATTTGGTCTTTTAATTGTGCCATTTTGTCGTTAATCAACGCATTGAATCGTTTTTCATCGATCGCTTCTTTCTCCGACTTATCATCTTTAAGCGCACTGAATGTACCCGACACTAGATCTTTAACAAATAGTTTCGCTCTTAAAGTGCCAGCGGGTATGTCATCCGATTGCGCTGTGTATTGGATTGTAGAGAAAATAACGATTAGTTAGAATTTATTTTAATAAAATTATATTTTATTCGGTCATTAAAATAGTTAGAATTTTTTGCTAGCATTTAATTACTAACAATAGCGTGCGGTTGAAAAAACAATCGTTAAAAATATGAGAAAATTGTCTGCGCATAAATGCATAATTTATATGAATTTATTTTATAAAATTATTTGAACGCTTAATATGTCAGTATAGCTGGTTCTCGACTATCGATATATATATATATATATATATTAGTGATTGTAAATTACGATCCATATGTTCGCTAAATGTAAATATAGTAACGGTAGTTTAATAAATGTGTACATTTTTTACATAATTATTAAAATCCAAAATTTTATTGAAATATTCGTAATATGAAGTATAATTTTATTTTTATTTTCAGAAATCTATTAAAACTATGATTATTTTGAGATTAAAGCGTTACACACGTTTGCATCAGTATTTGAATTTGCATTTATTCAAGAAATAGCCGAAAGCGAATCAAGTAATTTTTATAGCTATAACACGCACTTATCTAATCAACGAATAGAGTTTAGTTTTATGCTATTATTGATAATACTAAAAAAATGTTAGCAAAAAGTAATAAAATATAATTCAAACTCAAAAGCGACGCATAATAACATCTAAATTTGTGTTATTTTAAATGATCGCATCACTAACAACACGCGAAAAACACTCGCCTAAATAAAAAATAATGTGCGCGATAACAGTGCCAATTACTCACGTGATCTTTGATTTGGACGGCACTCTAGTGAATACCGAAATATTAGTGTGCGATGCTATCAAGGAATTTGCACGAAATATTGGAAAACAATCGGAATTAACGCTAGAAATTGAGACCAGTTTATCGGGAGTTTCATTTAAGCCAAGAGTTGAGGGTTTAATTAAAAAGCTTGGATTAGAGATCGGTTTAAGTGAATGTATAGCAGAAATCTGGAAAATACTAATCGCTAGTTTGGACCGATTATCACTTATGCCTGGTGTCCAACAGTTACTCGACTATTTTCAACAAAACAATATTCCGATGGCAATCGCGAGTTCGAACAAAATCGATTTGATTAAAAAAACTATTGAACGTATTGATAGCAAGCTTTACGACAGATTTCATCATATAGTGGGCTGCGATGACCACGAAGTAATTCATCAAAAGCCAAACCCTGATGTGTTTCTCGTGGCGGCGCGAAGATTTTCGCCGATGCCTGATAGTATGGATCGGGTGTTAGTGTTTGAAGACAACGAGATTGGAGTGGAAGCTGCGATCGCTGCTGGTATGAAGTGTGTACTGATTCCCGATCATAGGTTATATGACACGAGTCAATTAAATAGTAAAGCAACCATTGTTTTAAAATCGATGACAGATTTTTATGCGCAATCGTTCGGTATATAAACTAATAATTTTTCGATTGATGTTTGTCTATTATGATACACATAGTTTGTGAATTTTAAATACCCATTTATAAATGATTCGAAGTTATGAGCTAATTATTAAAACGTCGATAGTTATCATAGTTGTTTTGATGCTTTTATCACAACTGTATTTTAGGCCACAATTTATATAAATTAAACCATGATTTTTTAATCGTTACTTTACTTCCATTAACTGGCAGTTAACATAAATTTGTTGATTATTTTCTTATCGATTACAAATGGTATGTCCTTGTAGTTTGTAATTGAAAATGTTTTATTGAATTTTTGCTGTGCTATCGTAAGCCAAGTACCGATACTTATACGTAGTGATACCGAAATTGAATATAAAGTTTTGTATAATTTTTTTGTACATTTTTGATCAATTACTATATAATGATATAAACTTAGTTTACTTCACACTTTTTCAAGCAAAACGATGGCATTTTTGTGAGCGAACTATCATATCGCAGCTAAATATCGATAAATTAAATGATAAGAGCGAACAGATTTATTAGTTTTCATTCAACTATTTTGTATTAAGAACGGAAATAGTTTATCTATAGTTACTTTAAACTTTTCGTTTACTGGGAAAAACTTTAAACAGTTTAGTAATTAAATATTAAAAGTGTGTTTATCTTTAAACCTAAAATTTTATTCGTTGAATACGCGAATCAAAAAACAATAATAACAATCACTGGCCTACTATGCCATCGATAACGCATATAATCTTCGACTTGGATGGTACGCTCATAAACACGGAGTCAATAATAGCGCGTTGTTTAAAAAGTTACGCGAAAAAATATGGCAAAGAACATCGACTAACTTTAGAAATCGAGACAAAATTATTGGGACACCCGTTCGTCACTTATATTTGCCAGATTATGAAAGACCTTGACTTAAATGTTGAATTGGATGAGTGCGTGTCTGAATTAGTGAGTGATATAATTACTTATGCCGATAATAATGGCTTGTTTCTGATGCCTGGCGTTCAACAGTTGGTCGAGTACTTCAATCGGAAGAACATCCCTATAGCTATAGCCAGCAGTAACACAAGCGTTCTGTTTAAAGAAATAAGACAACGAATTAGCGGTAATTTTTTCAACCGATTTCATCATATTGTTTTGGGCGGTGACGATCAAGAGGTGACTAATCCTAAGCCAAATCCAGATGTGTTTCTCGTAGCGGCGCGAAGATTTTCGCCGATGCCTGACAGTATGGATCGGGTGTTAGTGTTTGAAGATAACGAGATTGGAGTTGAAGCTGCGATCGCTGCTGGTATGAAATGTGTACTGATTCCCGATCACAGGTTATATGACACTAGCGTTAGAAAAAGTAAAGCAACCATTGTTCTGAAGTCGATGTGTGATTTTAATCCACAATTATTGGGTTTGTAAGTAACGAAACAGTTCGTAAAGGAATTTATTATATTGAATAGTAACAGTAATCTTATTAATTGTGACACATTTGAAATATAATGAATACTAGTTTTACAAATTTTAGATCACCGATAAGATTAATAATAAGACTAATACTATTAATAGTAAGCATTAGTAATAGATTCTTATAAACAATTTTAACGGCGTCTAAATAAACGTAATGAATATTTATTTGCATTTGAAAAAAAAATATTTTTAAAAGTTTTTTTATTAGTCTATCAAGTCGTAAATACAGTAGTAATAAGTTGACTCAAAACTTTTGTTGACAACAAACTCAAGTTCAAAAATATTATATTTTACTATTGGTTTTAAGCTAAGCTAAAATGCAGCGTACATTAACTATTGCAAACTAACACCTGATGATTGTCGCAGTCTTTGTGTTCGCTGTTCGCGAATGCGTAATAAAACCAGTAATGAATTTTTCCGGGAATCATAGTCTCGTAATTACTGGCCCGAAGCAAACATCTGCCAACATATAACGGATAATTGGATGACGTCTTTCCGCCCTGAAAAGCGTTATGTGGCACCGGATCTGTGCCATGTCGTGGTACCCAATCGGCGTTAGCGCCCACTAACACCTCGTAACCGGATTTAATCTCATACTCTCCGCCACTGAAATCTACATGACATCCTAAGCCATGGCTCGCTTTACCGGGCATTAAGTCTCCATTATACGTATATCTACATATATAAAGCGGACTCTTGTCCGTATCATAACCACCAACTAATGCGTTGCTCGGCATCTCATTATTAGTCACATTTACCCAATTTAGCGAACATTTCTCTGCGTAAACATTTTGATTTTAGTTTATATTTCAATTAAAAACAGCTAATTTTATTGAAAATTTACCTATAAGTGGTTGAACATTGTCCTCAACTGTTAAAATAAAAGTGCGGATCTGTTGCGGCGTCAGATGGATAGTGGAAGTGGTGGCCACCGATGGCGTAAAATCTTCGTTATTCCACGAAAGACGCTTCGAATTAGCGAGCAATTCATTAGCGGCTAACGTGGTTTCCGAAATGCCGGTTATCTTAAACGTCTTAAACAAGTCGTCCAAATTGACATCAACCGCTTTCGACAGTTCATTGTTATCCGCGGTTTCGTAGAAGTGCTCCAAACGGAGTAACAATTGATTCTTCTTCCAGTTTTCCAGCGTTAATAAGTGCACATTTTCGGGCAAATTGCGGTTCAAGAAACTATAGCTGTTCACCCATTTCGCTCTGAAATCGGCATCACTCGAACTGTAATTAGCGAATGATACGATCGGTTCCATAAATAATCGCTGAGACAAATCTCTGAATAGTTTTGCCGATTCGTTGATTGGTGTGAAAAAAAGATAGTGTTTGCCACGAATCACTAGACCCTTGCCGTCCACTCCGGGCTCATCTATTTTGAAGCCACCGCCAGCGCCGTTGTGTAATAGCCTTCGGTGTACCATCAGCTCCACTGAACCATCGATTATAGAACTTCCGCCTTGTGTTCGGTCATTCAGAACAGTCATTTGTAAGCCTAATGGAAGTGTTCAGTTCACTGGTAGTACGCATTTCAAGAAAAACTAAATGATACGAATTGACGTTACCTTGAGTTTCGTCGCGGATGAATATTTTACTGTAAATCGGATACCAGTTAGCGGTTATGTTATTATTAGTACATCCTTTAGCGTTCGGATCTCTAACCCGTTTAACCATTTGTCTACCATTAGCGTCCGTATAGAACACCATATTATTCTTAATGTCAGACTCGAATCGAATGATAACCTCTTTACCAATAGTATCGTTGACAGGTATCGGTCCCACAACCCAATCGAACTCCACATACTCCTCATCTTCATATGTACGTATGGTTTGCGACACCCAATCAGACCATTGAACGCTCACTTCGTGCAGTGAACCGGAATTGAATTTGGATACAAGTTTCGCGTTATTAACCATATTAACTGCGCTGCCGTTCGGGCAAAAGTGGTAACTTCCGGACTCTTCCACGTCTTTCACACCGGCAGACGATTTGTAGTATTTGAATGATTGGTGTAATGGATGGGTTTTCCCGTTTATTGTGACCGAACTTATTTCACCGGTTTGGTCGTCGAGTGTTAACGAAAATGATTTGCCTTTCATTTCGAGAGTTGCGGCGCGTTTTGCGCGATTATTACTCGCGTTGACCGAACCCTCTGAATATTTAAACATAATTAAAATGAATATAAAATAATCGTTGGGAAATCTAAACTTCGCAAACCTTCCATTAATGCATTCGATTTCTTCAGCAAATACGTGACAAATCCGAGTGCAGGCAAATTCGCTTTAAAAACTAATTCATTGTTTGCCGAACTTTTACGTCCGGGTATATTAATAACCGATTTTGTTACCGGAACTAAATAACTGTTCGTTAGTTTTACTTGATTCTGGTCATAGACCTCGTAATTGCCAGAACCAACAGGTATTCGAAGATATTG
>JAQGAW010001100.1:0-21631 GCA_034698025.1 Phthiracarus crinitus | reverse complement strand
ATTTTTTGAGAATATAAGAATATTTGAGAATATTTACGACGTTTTATGGGAATATTTTTGAGAATATTTTGAGTATTTTGTGAGAATATATATTCGCATATTTTGAAAATTTTTGAGAATAAAAATCCGGTCTTTAATTATTATACTTTATGAAACAAACGAGTAAATATATGATTTGAATGCAATAAACGCCTGTTTGGATGTTCATAGGACCGAAAATTGTCTACAATCATAGTCCAATTTAGATTAGTAAATCGTTAGAATTCTTAAATACAAACCCGACTCCAACCCGACAGGTCTCAACCCGATTATCAAAATATTTTTTATAATTCTACTAATTTTGCTAAATTTTCTAAAAATGTAAATAATAGTAAAACTTACGTAAAAATATAAATAATGTTAAATAATTAAGTATAATAGATATATTTTAAAATTTTTGCAAAATATTAAACGTTTTATGGTATAAATCGATATTTTATTAGTTTGTCGGGTATTCTTCTAAATTTTTCAAAACCCGACCCGAACAGTTTTGAATCCGAACCCGACCCGACAAATTTGGCTGGTACCCGACATTTCGGGTACACGTTTACTAGTCTAGTCCAATTTAAACACAATTTATAACGCTTAACATACTTGAAATTACCGAAATGTCTATATGTTTATTTTTTAAAAAACCACCAAAATTTTACCGCATTTCAAGTTAGAATTAACGAATTTTCTGTGAAAAATTTTTGATTAGTACAACATATAGATATTTAGGTAATGTCTTAAGTGATTCGCCGATAAGCTATCGCTAATCGTTTGTGTATACGTTACTCTCGATTACCAGAAATTTACTCATTCTTTTTTGCAATGCTTTTCTTCTGTAAAATACGGAAATAAATTAATTGTAACATACATTAAATTTTGAATGAACAGATAAATAATCATGTAAACAGTATTCGCAAACTTTTAGCGATAGCGTATCGCCGAATCATTTAAGACATTACCGACAACTTTATGATATTGTTTTCACGTTTTAAATGTACCAAATTTGATGATAATTTTGATGGCAAATCAAATAGAATTTTAAACCAGCAAAAAATAAAAATATAAAAACGATATTCATTTCTTTAATAAAAATTTTTTATTTAAACATTCATATTTTAATTAAACACCAGATTTTTTCGAATTAAAGTATTCTTTGAGAAAATCCATAGCAGGTGTCTCTTTGCCATAATCCTTGATTACCACACAACTACAACCAACAACTTTCCTGGCCTTTCCTTCCTTATCAATCTTGCAAAGACCCGCCCATTCGCCTAATTTTTTGTTGTCGTCAACTTTGATTAAATCGATTTGGTGTTCGGCACACAACGCTTCCACCAATTTTTGGTACATGGGTTCGTCGCAATTGGTGGCCAATACGCACAGATGTGCCTGTCGTCTGCATATTGTCGAGTGTCAAACAAACAAATCAATCAATATTCTAATTTCGTAAACATTTCACTAAAATTTATAATTTTAAACTATTACTTTCGTCAGATAATTAAATGGGTAACTGTTAACAGGTAATCCTCATTATGTGTTCAGAAGAGGGAACCTGAATGTATGTCATCATAGATCAAACTAAATCAGCATTCATTTCAAATCAAGCAAACATAGCTTAAGCTTAATAAAACGCAATTTATATTAAAATAAACATAGAATAAGCATAATAATTAAGCATAAACTTAACGAAAAGCTACACATAAAGTATATTTGTGGTTCGCGTCATACTTGTCAAGAGCTTTGGCCGCTTCGTGAAGACCACGCGCCAAACCGTCGTGTATTAATGCGGTCTTAAGCACTTCTTGGAGCGCCATATTTACGTCCAAAATTGGTGCCGCACTTATAATATTCGCGATCGTTTCGCTAAATATTGCATATAATGATAATTGAAATAATCATAACAAACACGTGTATGAATTATTACCCTTCAGTGTCCGACATTTTTCTTTTATTTTCACGTTTTTATCTAATATTTGACCAAAAGAAATAATTAAATATATTAATCGATTACTCAATGATAATTACGTAAAACAAATAAATGATATATTAGTATTAAATTGACGTGAATTAAATAAAATGTGTTCGACAAACAGAAAAAAACTTACAAAAACATGGAGTGCTGTAAAGGAAAAGGAATTATTGTACGCAAAGTACTGTATAAGTGTGTGATTGTGTGTGACGTATGTAAGCGTATGTATGCATAGAGTGCTGTAGTGTTTTGTGTGGCGATTGTGTAGCCATAGATGTGTTGCCATTGATTTCATTTGCTGGTTAGCAGTGAATCGCATCTCTTTGTGATTTTACTCATTGATCGTGATTTGTCTATTTTGACGCTCATTTCATTGAATAATATTTCGTCGTCCAGTTTGGCATCAAATTTGACATTTGATTTCTATTCGTCATTTATTTAGCGATTTCGTTCAAAACAAACTAATTTAGTGTATGTTTTCGTGCATGTATTACACTATATTAGACTATTAGGACTATTAGTGATACAAGTGATGTCTGAAACGTTTAATTCGCACCAAAATGACTCAACGAGTGCTGCCAACAGTGAAGCGCAACAAATGCTTGACTCGTTTTGGCAGCGAATTACCGATGATATACGAAATTTGGGTCCAGTAAGACATATTTCGGTCAATATATTTATTATTTCCATTTTATTATTATTATTATTATATAATATATTATATTTATATGCATATCTAGATATCATAGTATGAATTATCCTATAAATTCATATTTATATTACATGTCATATAAGTTTTGACATGTATTTTTAATTTGTGTTTTTATCATATTATATAATAATTAGATGTTATGTTATTTGCAATTATTTATCGATAAGTATTGCTAACAAATATTTTCTACGAAACAATTTGTTTAGAATGACTTTAAGAACCAAGAGTTGCCATTAGCGAGGATTAAAAAGATCATGAAATTAGATGATGACGTGAAAGTAAGTGATGATGTTTTATAATTTAGATGATAATATTGTATGGAATGAGCGAGCATTACATATGCTTACCATTAGATGATTAGCGCTGAAGCGCCTGTACTGTTCGCAAAAGCGGCCGAAATATTTATTACGGAAATATCATTGCGCGCATGGATTCACACGGAAGACAATAAGCGACGAACGCTTCAGAGGAACGACATAGCGATGGCTATAACCAAATACGATCAGTTCGACTTTCTTATCGATATCGTGCCTCGAGACGAACTGAAGCCAACGAAACGTCAGGAGAATGACACGTATCGGTCAGCGGTGACGACAACAGCGTCGGTACATCCGGATCAGGTTCAGTACTACTTCCAACTGGCACAGCAACATCAGGCAGCGCTGCAACACAGCGGCGCACAACCAGCTCAACAAATACAAATTCTTCAAACCGGTACCACTGCTGGCGGTCAACAATTCACTATCGGTGGACAACAATTAGTTCAGGTTCAAGTGCCCACCGCTTCCAATACCACGTCTGATGGACAGAATGTTGCGCCACAACAGACCCAAGTGTTACAAATCTCCGCTCCGAACGCTAATGCGGCCAATATTCCAAAAGCGGGTCAAATACAGATCATCCAGAATGTCATTAATAGTAATGGTGAAGTGGTTCAGCAGCAGATTCCCATTCAATTAACGCAACAACAAATCCAAGCGTTATTACAGAGTCAAACGCAGGCGCAAACGGGAACGAACCCAATAATACTGTCATCACCGCTGCAACAAACAGTACCTCAATATCAAATCACTACCAGCGGTGGACAACAATTCTTGCAAACCGTTGTTTCTGGTGGAACCGCTAATGTCACTAATGTTGCCTCTCATCAAACTGACAACTCGTCGCCACAATTAGATGACGAGTCGAGCGAAACATGAAACACAAAACGTTTTCATTTGTATGTTATGGTTCGACAAATATTTATATCTACAGTATATATTATTATCTATTGATATATTATATTTTAAGCATTCATATGTTTAATAACATTTAGAATTATTTAAACTTTTATATTATACTTATCAACAATTTTATAGTTGAGTTTTCTGTTTGCGAAATCTCGTGTATATTTCGTTTCATTGTGTCATTAAAATCATTGTTTTCATAATTTTTGTTTCGTTTCCCAACTATTATTTAATTGAAGTTTTCGCCGATTATTTCATAATTAATTGAATGGAAAAAACTGAACCTTAAACCTGCGTTAATGCGATCTGTTTTAACCGTAACGTTGATCTCTTTAACGAATTTCGGTAAAAATAAAGTTTTGCTAAACTGGTGCGATCTATCGTTTAATTATATTATAATACACGCCTTTCCAGCATTAAATGTAATCAATAGATGATAGTTTAGTAATCAATGTGATGTCGCGATACAATGAGCCCAAAGTGACCGGTTTGTCACCAAAAGAAGGTCCGCCCGGAACTAAGATTACGATTCGTGGCGAGTATTTGGGAACATCACCCGACGATTTGATTGGTTTAACGATATGTGGCGTCGAATGTCTTATGTATTGCGATTGGCAAACACCGCAGAAGATATTAACGCGTTCTGGCCGTTGCAAGGGTTTCGGTGATGTGATTGTCACCACCAGATCAGGAGGACGTGGAACGTCTACCGTTCAGTTTAGGGGTTACGAAGAAATTATTGGTCCAACGAAAGAATCAGCGGTTTGGGTGAATGAAGACGACTATTACAGCGCTGGCACAAGACATCGCTCCACTTCTCCCACTGTTTTGTTTTCTCAGGATCCGTTGGGTCTTTGCATTGACGACGATTCGCCAAACAGTGGACGTCGTGGCAAAATAAGTGACGCACTGTTTCGTGAATTATTCCCAGAAGTGAGCGAAACACCGCAATCGTATGGTAACATAACTTCGGAAAACTTTATCCCCGCGTGGTATCTGTTGGAGAGACATAATGACACCTCATTTAGTGACTTAAAGCGTGGTTTACAATCATTAAAATTGAAAATTAAAACTCAAAACTCGCCAAACGTTAATTCAGGTCCCGTAACCTTTCTTAAGACTAATGTGTTACCAGTTATCGAATGTTTAGACGCACTAAAAGCGCTTCATTTAGCTCTTAAAAAGGATAAACAAGATTTTGGCTCAGACTTAACAGCTAAAGTTGATGATTGTATTAAAACATGTACTGATGATGCGCACGATATATTTGACGCTATCTTAACGCGAAAAGATAAGGCAGATTCCACTCGTAATGCGTTAAATGTATTACAAAGATATAGATTTTTATTTAATCTTCCGTCAAATATTGACAAAAGTATACTCAAAGGTGACTACGATATCGTTATTAATGACTTTTCGCGCGCAAAATCTTTGTTCGCAGATTCTCACGTGAAAGTATTTAAAAAAGTTTACAATGAAGTCGAGCAGAGAATTGAAAAATTTCGCGTTATGTTACAAGAAAAGCTTCGCTTAAGTTGTTGTAACAGCGATGGACGAAATATCGATGAAGTAAAAAAGCTAATTCGTTATATTATTAGTTTAGAAGTATCCGGGAATCCAGCGTGGGATTCAGTCAATTTAATCAAAGATACTCTTTTGTCGTCAATCGAAAAATGTCGAGAAAAACACAAAGCATTGATGTCAAAGCCATCTGTAGAGACCGATAGTTTGACGGACGATGATTCGTCCACGTGTTCGGTGGAAGCGCCACAACAAATTCAATTTACCGACGAGTTGACCAGTTTATTCAGCAAAACGTTTCCTGATTTAGTGAAATTAGGATATGCTTACCTAAATGGCGATCTTTACACCAAAGAAAGTTATGAACAATTGCGAGCAAAGGAAGAATTATTTCACAAAGAAATTATACTTAAACCGATTAATGTTTTGTGCAATGAGATGAGAGCCGCTATATTGCCGAATACGATCAAAAATATTCCAAACGTAAAACCATGGACGTATGAAATCGACGAAAATTTCGTTCTTTGGCTGCCGTACTGTTTGCGATGCATAATCACGTGTTGCAATAATCTATCAAAATTAGACATATCTGTGTCTACCAATTCAAATATATTAAAAACTCTTCAACAGCTTATATTTGATTTACGCATTCATTCGATGACTTGTTTATTCAATCAATGCGCGAATGAAATAAAAATGCTTGATTTAAAGGAGATGTGGGACATTCAATTGGATGACATTGTTGGCGCTCGAACACAATTACCGCTGCTTTTCGAGTGCAAAGTGATCGAAATATTACAATTGGTTCGCGAAACTGTAATACAAGTTCGCAATAACGACGACACCGATATATTTAGTCAAATCAATGTTCAGGGTTCGATGAAACAGTTGGCGCAAACATTGCTCCAATCATTTATTGTTGCGTTAGAAAAAACAATCAGTACTCCAACCAATTCTCCCACATCTCAACTGAAACAAATGCCTCGAATAGAGGATCGTTATTTAATAGTGCTCTGTAACTGTCAGTTTACATACAATCACGTGCTTCTTAGGTTACACGACAGTTTCGAGAAATACGGTTATCCGGACATGTCTATGGTTATTAAGATTACTCAAACTAAGTTTAAAGATCTTGAAAACAAGTTATTCGATCAGTATATCGAGAAAAAGTGTGACGTAGCGATTGGTTCGATCGAGCCTTCAATGTATTTGTATGATAATGAATGGTATACTAGTGAAGCGATGCCTTATGATGTTAGCTATTATGTCAAAGAGATTTTAACTAATTTAGTGGAAATTCAGGCCGAAGTGTACCAAATTGTGCCACAATTAGTTGAAAAAGTAATGAGATTTATCATAGAAGCAGCGCTTGAAGAGATTGAACGCCTTTACGAAAGTATTGCCAATAGATTAACGGAAGCGGCGGTCGTTCAGGCTATGGTTGATATCGGAGCGCTGCAAATCGCATTCGTTTATTCTGGCGAACAGTTAAAGAAAACGTCAAAGAAAAAGCTTAACGAATGCAAAACTTGTATTTCACGCGTTCATAGTTTGCATAATAATAATGAGTTGATCGATGATATTTTGAAACAGTTTAAGCAATCTATGAATTTACAGCTCAGTTGTTTTAAGTATGAAACCGAACAAATGATATTAACTGTATAATAATGTTTTATTTAATAAATATGATTAATTGTTTTTAAACCAATAAATTGAATTTTTGTGACAAATTGAATGTTCAAATTTGGTTAAAAGTTTACTTTTAAATGATGTTCTAAGGGTAAGGCACATGATGTCGCTATTCTTCACATTAGCTTAAAATTTTTTTATCGGTTTATACTGTAATAATAATTAATTATTATAAATAGTTAGTTTAATTATTGTGTATTCTACACATTTCTACAAATATAAAGAATAATTGAAGTAAATATACCGTACAAAACAAAAAGCAAAGCACAACACGAAAATTGATGCGCAATTTTGTCACATATTTTAGTGACGCCAAACAATAATTATTAACCAATTTATGTATCAAAATATATAACAGTTTGATTTCCTTTCATTCTTGTTTTATTGGCTAATCCTTTATCTTAAATAGTAATTGCATGACAACATCGCTATAAGACTGCACACAATCAACACATTTGATTACTTTTAGCACGAAATGATTGCTTTTCGCGTTGTATTTCTATTTGTTGCCCAATTATTTCCGCTTTGTTTTGTTAAAACATTTTATTGTTTTTTTTTTCGATGCGATTCCAAAAAAGTTACGAACAAAGTTTATGAAAAATTGTCCGATTTTCAAAATCGAATTTAATTATGTACTTTGAATTCAATCGATTAAATATTTTGATGAATTTATGGAAATAGAGAAATCTCAACTAAAACTATTTGAGTATTTGTTGAGAATCTACATAACTATAACGATCTCGAGTTACAGCTTTATGCTAATAAGGTATGCTTGTGGCCGATCAATGCATTAGAATTCGGCAATTCTGTCAAAATGAACACTTTTTCCGGCAAACATGCTATAGAATGTGGAATTCTAGTGTGGAATACCAATGTAAACTTCTCAAGCTTAGGAACTGTTACTTTGACAAACTAACAAACAACGGTTGCATTTCATTTTGTGACGTAAATTATCGTTATTTTTTAGTTTTTTAAAATAAAGTTAGCATTAATAGCAATTTTGTAATCTATTGTATTTTTAAAACTATGAAATGTTTGTAACGTACATTTCTACCTCTAATAGTGCATTGTAATCAAGACAACCCTTTAACATTAAGCAAAATTTTGTTGAACTCAAATTGAAATTAAATAAAAAACATACTATAAAATATATTTAGAAAATTTGTAGCACAAAATTAGCCAAAGCAGAAAATTTGTATTACTGTTAAGCTTATATGCTTATTGTCAGAATTAATAGCGTGAGGCATATTTAGATGTTTGCAGCTAAAGTGCAGTACTAAACACAAATTTAACAAATAATTACTGCATTGTTATAACTCTCTCAAGTATTCAACACTTTAAACTCATTATACTTTTGTTAAGCACATTTTTAATGTAAACTATTTTTGAAGAAAAAAACAAAAATAGTTTAACAATTTGGCAAAAGAAAAGCGTACTCAAGTGCTCACGAATTAGATATTTAAATTTATTTTACTTTCGCATTATAAGGAAATCAGCATTCTATGTATTCAAATATTTTTGCATAAACTCTTAATTATTCTGTAGAATCATTTTTACTAAAAAGTAATTTTCAGGAAGTTTTAATTTTTTAATATGAAAATAGAATTTGAAAATGTTTTCACAAACTAAAGGTTTTGATTTCAACGGTAACCTTAAGTGCATGTTTGCGGTAACGTTTCTTCTATGGAAGTGCAAAATTCTATTACTTTTTATTAGAAAATTATATTCTCCAGAGAATATTCTTCCAATTTGAGTGAAATTAACATAAAACAAGAACGAACTCTTTCTCCTTATTTTATGCGACTCTTCTTATGGAATAGCCGTTAATTTTTAGCTCAAATATTCTTGTTTCAAATACATGAAAAAGTTTGAGTCTACTTTGGTTTAAAGAAAGTGAGAATATTAGGGACAGACAGACAGACAAACTACCAAATCCGAAGTGAGCTAAAAAGACTGAGTATGATTAACTAATTACTTGTTTGTAGATATCAGTTTCAAGGAAACCAATTAAAACTCACGAGAAAGATAAATCTTTATTTCTTAAATTTTTTTACAATTGCAAGCTTTGTTGTCATATAATTTCTATTTTAAAAATGTTTATATTTGGGTTCGAATGTTTCCAAAGTCCAAATAAATGTTACCAAAACGAATTTTCTCTTTAATAAAATTATTTGTATTCTTAATATGCTTTACAATTTAATAAACATTAAATTACAACGAATCCATTTTTATATTTTTTATCCTTCAGGTTATCCGGATTTTTTATGTTAGTGTGAATAACAAATTTACTTAAATCATAGAAAATACAAA
This sequence comes from Phthiracarus crinitus, assembly GCA_034698025.1. Taxonomy (NCBI): domain Eukaryota; kingdom Metazoa; phylum Arthropoda; class Arachnida; order Sarcoptiformes; family Phthiracaridae; genus Phthiracarus; species Phthiracarus crinitus. Next base: position 12,174 of record JAQGAW010001100.1, on the reverse strand, counting down.
TGAAATCATTTTTGAAAAGCAGCGAATCTACAAATATATACAGAATTAGCGTCGATTGTAGTGATCGATCGTTTTCACAGGTACTACGCATGACACCCTTGTATCTACACTTTACGTTTGTCTCACACTCTTTACATCAAAATTAGAATCATTGAAATCCATGTGTTGTGTTAAATGAAACTTTACACCAAAAAAATCTCCGCGTATTGATAACTGTAATAAAGTGCTGTAATCCTAATTTGCGAAATATATGTTTATTGAAAATTATTCAATAAGTAATTTTTGATGAATAGTAAACTTTAGAAAATACTAAAAAATGCAATTATTTATGTAAAAGTTTTGTCAAGTTTTCGTTCTGTAAACCAATATAGTGCTTAAACATTGTACAGCATTACCTCTAAGGATTTAAACGATCGCAACCATGAAGAGTAGAACTTTCATACTTAAAGAAATGGTGTTTTTCAACGTACATATTTTGCAACACATTTTAATTATTCAAATATTATTTTGTTTTGGTAAGTTAACGTTACCTTCCGTACAAAACTTTTCATTTGACTTCGAAAAAATACTCATTTCATGTTAAGCTAACGTGTAAGTAATAAATGTTAAGCACTAAAAAGACGTAATGTGAGTATGAATAGTGTTTTCATTAAAACATATCACTTTTCTTGACAGTATTTGAAAATAAAACGCTATGATAACTATTAGGTAAAGGGATTTCTAAAAAAATCTTGTTGTGTAACTTTTTTGATTAAAAGCAAAATCTAATGCAACGATAAAAAACTCGGTTATTTTTTAATATAATTTAACGAATTTGATGAGAAAATTTTTATAAAAAAACTACAATCCTTTTATTTTGATTGAAAAAAAATATTTTGATTCAACAAAAAAAGTATCAGAATTTATCCGATTACTTGACATTGACTTACGTTTAACAAAAGCAAAAGATGTTGTCTAAATAATGGATTGTTAAATGTATGGCTAAAGTTAAAAAGTACCTGCAATAGACAACTAAATCAAGTAAATGTGTATATGAGTGATTGAGAGACGGAGAGAGAAATTAGATTAAAAGTAAAAGATAATTTATTTAATTTGCATAGAGTATCGAGTAATAAAAATGCAAACATACACACAATCTAACTCAAAGGAAAAGTTTTTTTTGCCAAAACTGAATGTTTCAGAAACGAAATTTTACTGTTCCCTGAAATATCAAATTTTTTCCATATTCGTGTCGTTTCAAAATCGGCATTTCATTTCTGGAGAGTTTTTGCATCACTTATTTTAATGTCATAAAGCGGTTCATTTATTTCGTCTAAAGGGATAAACTATTGAAATATTTCATTGTATTATTCAAAGTTTAAGAAGAAAAATATATAATAATATATAAAGTTTCGGTAATCCCTTGTTTTCAATCATTATTTTCGTTAACTAAATATACATATATGAGCGATGTATTCATTGTTTGCATAAGTAACAATTTTTTGATCATGAAATGCATAATGTGGTGCACCTTTAATGATACTCTCACAACGATTATTATGCGATGTATGAAACAAAAAATAGTTTCTAATAAGCTCTACATAATGGATCGAAAGCGTGTCTATTTAATATCAACGGTTTTCGATGATGCAAATCGAAACAAAACCATTTCTCGAATAAAAACAACAAAAAACGAACAAAAAATATTAAGTTCGCATTGGGTTTTAGATATATATTTTTATATGAATTTCTTTTGATTTTTGTTTCAAAATTCCCATTAAACTGGTTATAATGATTTGCTATTTTCTATATGATTTGCTTCCAATAATAACTTTGAAGTTGTGATCAATTATGCCCTCAAAAACTGAGTAACAATTTTCTGTTTGGAAACACTGCTATGCGAGATAAACGCGGATGAATTGCCACTGACAGCTGTAGTCAAATCCATCCGCTTATTTATGCACAGAATCCAAACTGAACTGAAAAACAAATCGGGAAGAAATGTGTAAATATTAAAATTCAATAAAATTTATTTATCGCGCGTGTGTTTAAAGCGAACACTAGAGATGTGACAATAAAAATGAAATATAATCGCTTACAGAATAAAATTTACATTTCTATTAGGTTTAGAGAGAGTGTGTGTCTGTCTGTGTGTGTGTTGGTGTCAAAAGTTGGCTTTGCATTGGATGGGCACATATTTATTTACACATTAGTTTGGGCCAAACACTGCCAACACATGTAATGTTTCCCAGAGGTTTGATGTACCAATTGGGTGTCAAACTAAAAGAAACATAACAGTGGTGGAGATATACATTTTCATTTAGTTTTTTTTAACAAAAATCAATAAAATGAGAAATGAATATCTCATACGTATGAGAGCAATACCTATAAAAGCAAAAATAAAAATTTCTATATGTATTCCGTAATTCCTTTTTATTATAATAATCATAAACTCTATTATACATCGAACATACAGTATTTTTAATATTTAATACGTCTAAACCATTGTTCCATAATATCGTGCTTTTTAATGCACCCAAAAAATATCATTTAAAAGTATTAAATTTGTATTGTAAGGTATAAGCAGAGCAAATAAATTAAAAACTCATTACTCTCAGCACTTAAATCATGAGTAGAGTGTAGTTTAGTATTTTTAGTTTCGTTTAGCATAGATTAAGCTCCACTACACACACATATATCCCAAGTTATTGTACTTTTCGTGATCATTTTTTCCGTTTTTTGATTGCATAGTTTTTTAGGTCGATTTGCAGCAACACTTTTTTTTGCATAAAAAGCAATTTCTTATTATCGAAGCTATATATGAATTAGAAATATAATACAAGAGTATTACCACTCGCTCTATCGCTATACGTATTGCCAGAATATGTACGGTTTATATACTGTATATATTACTTGGCAACGTGTATGCAAAACTCTGTTTGTATATATGCAAACATTAGTTTTCGTGACACTAGAATTGATCCAAAAATCTAGTTGATTATAAAGATGGCAAAAATAATTTCAATTTCAAGTTAAGAGCATTAAAAGCGATTTAAGTATTAACTTTGCACTCGTATTGCCAGTATTACTAATTTGCGCGTATATTCATATTAAAAGAGACGTAAAGTATAGCCTAAACTCTAATTTTCTCTTACTTTTTTCCAGAATAACTTATCAGTCATTTATTGCGTCGATGAACAATTTCCAGTCTAGTCTTTTACCTATTTTTCTATATTATTGAATCGATATTTGCGATGCTTATATCATTTTTCGTAAAATAATACAAATTTTTGAGTCCACTTCTAAATGAAGTGCGAAAGAGTGTGCTATATTTTTGATGCCATTAAAAGAAGCAAATGATTATTTGGTTAAGATTTCCTGAAAGAATATCATTTCCGGATTTAAAAAATTTTATATATGAAATGTAATATTTTTCCACAAGAATGTGTTAAATCTTATAAAAACGTTATAAGAGATTAAATTCTTATTTTTTATCTCATTTTGAAAAGTGGAAAATTATGATATTGAGTGGTCTGTTAAATGGCATTCTCTGTTCACAAAGAATTGGTTTACCATAAAGCAAAATAAATATTTGATCGTATTTAACATTCGAAACGTTAGAAACTTGTAAGCATAAGATTTCCTTAAACATGAACATAATTTTGAAAATAGCTGTAATATAGTATTTTCTGTAATGTTTACTTAATTGTTAAACCAAACTGTCGATTGTTGAAGGTTTTGATTAGTTTAAACACTTTGAAAATCTGAAAGCAAACCACTCACCAAATATGCTTAAAAAACATACTTAACAACTGATAAAAATGATACCAAATTAATACAGTACATGTATTACTTTGATGTTTAAATATTTTAAAGAATTACTAACCTTTAAATTAATTTTATTTATTTATTAAATTGATTCTAATTTAACGTTACAAAATAACTCGATAATATTTGTTACCACAATTAGTACATGTCAATTTTTTTGAATATTTATTGGAAAATTTAAATTATTGATACTCTGAGTAAATGGTAACAGACATTGTAAAATTCATGAGTTCATACTATAAACTTGCGATAACACAATGTGATTATCATAGTCCTAATAAATTTATCTTTTAAGATAGATTTTCCATTATATTCTTAAAGATATAACTTAGAGATTAATTAAATGAGCCACAAAAAAGTTTATGTATAATAAAAGTGTTGTGTCATGTCGTGTCAAGTTATAATTTTTATACATCTCATTAGTAATTTCACAAAAATGTAGATTTAATCATTGATTTTTTCTTTCTTTGTGTGTGTGTTAAAAGTTTCTATTAATCATCTATTTTCTGTAATGAGTTTTCTTTGTTTGAATACAGTAAATGTTATTCAATTATCGTATGGTGTGTTTACAATAATGGAATTACATCTTCACTGAAAATCCATTTAAAATTTCCATTTTTTTTCGTTATATAATGGATATTATTTTTTCTTAAAATGCCCTAAAAATAATTTATGTTTGGAAGTCTTGAAAACTTTTTTCGAGCGATTTAAGTATTAACAGTATTGCACTCGTATTACCAGTATTACTAATTTGCGCGTATTTTCACATTAAAAGAGACGTAAAGTATAGCCTAAACTCTAATTTTCTTATTTTTTCCAGAATAACTTATCAGTCATTTATTGCTTCGATGAACAATTTTCAGTCTAGTCTTTTACCTATTTTTGAATCGATATTTGCCATACTTATACAATTTTTCGTAAAATAATACAAATTTTTTAGTCCACTTCGAAAGTGAAGTGCGGGAGAGTGTGCTATATATTCGATTGAAAATTTTTATTAATGCGTTTTGTGCGGTGAAAAATTACGGTTAGATATATATTTTATTTTTTTCGTTCAGTAATGGTATAGTTATGTAATATATAAATGTTTTGTAGATTGTGTTACTATATTTAACACTTAAAATATATACATAGTATATATATACAAAGTTTTGATAAATAGCGTTAATGGCGCATATGTTTTGCACTTTCGTTCAATGAATTAATTTACACGAAGTTTTGTCAGTTATTAAGCATAAAATAACTTTTAATGATCATTAGCTATACATTAGTTAGTTTTGAAAAAAATTGTCAAAATAGAAAAATTAATGTTATATATATTTGTAATGATTAGGAATAGGTTTTGATTGTTTTAAGTGATAACGAGAATCGATTGTCATGAATGTAATAATTTTATAGAGAGTGTGTGTATGCGAGCGTATGTATGCGTTGCACTGTTTTATACGGTATTGTACGCTATCCTGGTTTTGTTATGAAATTATAGCAAAAGAATAACGGTATTCACAATCTGTAATATTGCAAATGGTTATGTTATGGAATTACCTGAATGTGATTGCAGGCGAATAAATCAAAACTTAGTTTTGTTGCTCTGCGATGGCTAAATGTATATCACGTATAAACGACGTGAATATTGTAACTGCTAATACAGTAATATACCAGTTATGCGGAGTACACAAAAATATATACAATTTAGAGATTGCATTGAAAATATCCACTAGTTTTTTAACAGAATATATTAGAGAACCCTTTGCAATGAAATCGTAAACACGTACCACTGCGGCAGTTATAGCCCAATCTGTTTTCATAAGTATTACTCGACTTCGTATTCAAAAGACTAATATCCGAAAAAAATGATGAGTTATAAGCTTATAGTGACCCTAAAACTTTTTCTCGATTCTTATCATTTTTTTATTAGAATTTCTTTCCGCTATTGATATGTTGTATAAAATACGTGTATAAAATATGTTGTCCTATAAAACAAATTACGCACTAATAGTTTTACTTATCTATATTACAAATATTGAATACGACATACGTATTGTGTATAACAATAAACATTTTTTAATGTGAACCATTGATTTTACGAGAACACCAATACAAATATGACAATAATAACTATTTTTGATGGATAATACATGATCACACTATATAATAATAACTTATATTGTGCAGCATATAAAAAGCAATACATATATGTAATGTTCAGCACATCTCTCTCCTCTCCTCTCCTCTCCTCTCCTCTCCTCTCACTCGCTCACTCACTCACACCTCACACCATTAATGAGAAATTGTTATCACATGATCAAACGCTAACATCTATTCTTCCGTTTTAGTCCGAAAGTTTTAGCGGTTGTATGTAATAGTAGTTGCTTTGCGATTCCTAACTCATATCAAATACCATTGTACTGATTGGCATTTTTCTTGTAGTTTGAAACAGATTTGCTATGTATTTATAGGATTTGTTAGGATAACGAAGATTATGTCTCAATTAGCAGTCAAGTTAGAGATTTTGTGATAATTTTCTTAAACAAATTTCTCATCAAATTTAGAAACTATCAAATATCGCACAACTTATTTCGTAACAAACGATTTTTTAATAAATTTTAATGCATTAATATTTTATGCATTCGTTTGTTTTTGGGGTTTAACTTTTAAAATTGTTTTGTTGGTTTATGATTGTTTTGGCGGTTACCACAGCATAACGGAATCGTTTGTCGTAATAAGTAATTTGAATAATATAATTTTAAAATTTTATTTAATAAAAACATAACAATTTTGGTGCGGATATGTTTTCTCTCTAAAACGAATGCATTTTGCAGTGCGAATGAGTAGCGGCAGAAAACGCTTACAAATAAATTTATATATAAAATACCAAAGGGAACAATTGAGTCGAACAATAGCGGAGAACTTAAAGCGAGATTGTGTTTGAGTGGCGATCATACGCAATGGCTTATATTCTTTCACTTATGAAGTTACGTGAAAAGAATGCATAACAAGAAAAAACAGGAGAGCATATCCAGACCGTAATAATAAGAGAGTTAGAATTGCCTAATTAGATGAAAGAAGTTATTTCCTTTCAATGTGTGAACGCTTTTACCTCAAAAAAACAACAAAAAACGCGAAAACAAAAATATAATGCAAGAACTCATTTAGCCATTACACTAAATTTTGATAATGTAGTCTATTATTTCACCAGACAGTAGTTGTTAAGTAATTTAATGTTAACACAACTGGTAAGGTGTTGTAATTACTTACTATCAATCTGATGAACTTTATGAATACGTACGGCAACTGTTATGCTATGCTACCTAACAGTTAACAGTCTACTGTTAACTGTTCGGTTTAATTAGCGAAAGTGTATCGCTAGCATATAATTTGCATTCGCCATAATAGAGTAAATGATATAATCAAAGAAGTTTTACATCACACACATACAGTACTGTACTCTCGGCTAATAACAAAGATTATTTAACTTTTTTTATGAATTAGCCATTATTCATGAGTCAAATAGATGTTACTATTTTTACTTGGAAACAGTGTGTAAATGTGATTTTGTCAGTTTTATCCCTTCTGGTTATTTATAATAGTTTCACTCCTAACGGAAAACCATTTATGAACACCAACTTTAGTATAATAAGCTGTCGAAAAAGAAGAATACGGATAGAAATGAGAGAGGGATGCGAGTGAGGGATGGATAGTGTGATGCAAATGTATGCATAGTGCGTTGAAAACTTGTTAAAATATTTTTATATGATAAAAAACAGTGTATTGAAAATCTGAACTCTTTTTTTAACATGAAAGCTGTATTTTTGAGTTAATTTCATAAGAAGCTTTGCTAGACTTTTATGATTTATGATTACATGATTAGACTATCATGCAGTTGTGCACACAACTTATTATTATTATTTTCTCTGTTCTACATGTGTGATGTGATGCTATAATTCTCTTTCTCTCCCTCTGTTCTAACCGAAGCTATAGCGCAAGCTATAGTACCTTTCATTCGCAGTAAAACCATTACCATTTGGAGTATGATGTTCTGAAAAGATGACTATTATATGTTTTTGTGACCATAGTGTGTGTACATTTCCAGTTTTCCTAATATTCTATCAAATTGCCTAAATTTATATAAAGCGCAATAAAAGTACAAATATAGCTTATTTAAAGTAACATAAATCTTTTATATGAGTCGATATATATTTTATTTAATGTTTTCTAATAAATTATTAATAATAAAAAACAAGTCTTCTAATTTGAGTCGCATTTCTCGTGTCATAAACACGAAAGTTTTATCGATAAAAAACTTTTCAGCGAAATGAGAGGTGTCTAAAACGCTATGTTTGACACTATTTGGGCGCAAAATAGAGTAGAGATGGCATGAAAACCAATTTACGAAGTCGTACACTGTTTAGCACTATATGTTTAAATTAGGTTTTAAAACATTTGCTTATTACGGCACACACAATGTTTACTATTTTCCACCTTAACGTAAGTCTTTGTTAGGAAAGCTGTTTTTAAGCTCGTAAAAGTGTCTCCGCAGCGTTATATCTGCAAATGCCTCCAGAATGGATGACTATATCGTGCAATATTAAAGACAGTATTCGTTTACGAGTTTGCTGTACACCTGCCTATGCCTATGCAGTTACATGTATAGCGAAACAGTTACATACAAATGCATACATAGTTGCTTTTTTCTCACTTAAATGAATGTCGAAACGATGCTCTGCCGCTCTCCGCCGAGTTTTACTTTTTTGCTCAACAACTTCGCATAAATTTTTCTGTTTTAAGAAATGGCAGAGTTATCTCTTTATCTGTTGTTCCAAACACAAACTTATTTGCATAAAATTCAAAAATATATACGAATACCAAATCGAAAAAAAGAGAAATAGTTGTCAACGATGTAAAAACAAATGCAAAATTGATGCAAAAGAAAAATCAGAGAAAAAAAGAAATACTCGAATGGAATTGTTAAAGTGTCGAAACCGATGTATAATATAATACATTTATACCATTAGTTTGTGACCGATTTTTTGCTTTAGTTTTCAATGAATTATGTTTTAGCTGTGAACTCTCAATACCTCTCACTGCTATTCATTCCCAATTGACGTGAGTTTATATATATTTGGTTAACTCAAACTTATTTGGTATAGTGAGGTAAACTCGCATAAAAATGTTATTCATTTATTCATAAAGAACTGATATGTTTGAAGAGTACTATTATCTAAAAAAGATTGGTTCAATACATACATTTATTAGTGTAAGGAGGAGTGTAAAAGTGGGTGAAAAGAAAAGAGCAAATTTGCCTTTGTGTTAATACTGGTGACAGAATGCATGATAGATTGCTCTCTTTTTATCGCATATCATAATTCCTAAATATTAACAGTTTTTGGGTATGCATTGTTTATTATGAGCCACTTTTCTGCTGAACACTCGCCAAACATAATCCTAATAAACTCGTTTTCTTTCATATCATTTACATTAAACATATAGAGCGTATGCCATCAATTGTAATACTCTTTTCGCTATATTATATATGAAAACGCTTTACCCAAAACTGCGATGTACTCTAACTGCAGTAATCTTGTATAACGGTATTGCCTTTATTCATTATTTCCCTTTAACTTCACAACTCAATAGTTCTGTTATTGCATTTTTCTCAGCACTCATAAGAGTTAAAAAACAAGGCGCAAGAAAAAGATTATTTTATTACTTAGAAATACCCGTTAGTGTAAACTACTCCAGCATAAGTAAAAACAAATATTGCCGAATACAAATTAAACTCAAGTCTAAACTTTCTTCCGTTAAAATTGCTATTTTTATTACGTAAACATTTTATATAGAATCTTGCGTTTCGCTGTTTTTTATAAATTCTTGAATTTAAAATTGCAAGTTATTTACCATCGCTACTGTATATGGTATTAATACCGCGAACAAACAAAAAGTTTTCTAAAACATTAGGAAACCCGTTCACAAAACGCCCACTCGCTAACAATGGATCTAATTATGCATTTATCAAACACAGACCAATTATGACATTTCTAACGGTTTACGCCTAACCATTCCAATGGATAATTTAAGCCACAAATGATCAATGTAACTGTCAAATGTGAATTTGAATATTAACTGGTCTGTCCATTGTGTTATATGGTTCAGTTAGATTATGTTTTCAACTAATCTGTCTGATAAGCTATGATATATTGACTGTTAAAACTCAAATAATTAAATTACTTAAAAATAATAATAAATATAACTTTTAAAAGTAAAAAATTTAATTAATAGCCGGTTAACCTAAACTATATTAATTAAAATTTCATGCCATAGAGGATTAAAAAGATTAATCAGTGAAAACATTTTGTCAAAACTACACATTTTTTAACTCAAGTCTAATACAGTACTTTCTTTGATATTAAATTAATTATTTGCACATTGATATGCAAGTAAATAATGTCTATTTAGTAACTTCTATGGGAAAATGCACTAAAATTATTTTAAAAATTTTACATATTTCCTTTTAATGTTGAATTACATTTGCATTCTTCATTTACGAAAAAGCTTTTAAACAATTTGTATGTTATTTTTGAATAACAAATGATTTAATTGGAGAACCATTGAAATTGTCATTTAAGACGATTTCTTTCTATACTACTATTAAGAGCTAATAAAACAATGTTGTTAACTCTTGTCTTTAAATTATATATTATTCTTTAGGGAGCATTTATTTTAAGAATGTGATTTGTTGTATATTTTTAGCCGTTAGTTTCTGAAATATATTCGTAAAAAGATTTTTCTATAAAGAATTTTTAAATCCAATTACAATATAGAAACTAAAACTACACATTCACTTAATCGTATTGCTTTTAGCTTACGTTAATAAATACATTAATATAACACTTCTAACATACGGACAATTGTCAAATCAAAAAAGCTGGAATCCTTCATAAAAGTCAGCTAAAAGTAGAGAAAATTCCAAATATTTAAAATAAAAGTTCGAGCTTATAGATTTTACTATGTTTGTCTGTTTATCTGTCCGTCTTTACGTCTATTTAATTTACATTGTCTTACGTTAATAGCAAGGGGTAAAATATTCTTTGATCAAAGAAAGTCAAAGAATCTTATTATTCTTAAAGAATTTTGAAGGTTTTCAAAAAATTCTACAATTAAAATTTTATTGTTCCCTTTATCATTATACTCAGCATTTTAAAAACAATTTTCACAATAAAATGTAATAAAATATAACACTTCTAAACTTTATGTATTATTTTATTAAATATATCAATTTTTTAGGAAATTATCGTAATTATTTTCATAGAATTGTCAAAGAATTTTGTTATTATTCTCAAAGAAAATTTTAATATTTACCAAAGATTTTTCACAGAATTTCAGTCAATTTTCTCAAAGAAAATTTTACCCCTTGGTTAATAGTGATGAGAATTATCTCAAGCTCAATGCTAAGCTCAACCTTTAAGTTCAAGCTCAAAGCTCACACGCTTGAGAGCTTAAGCTTACACACTTGTACAAACCTCAAGTCTTATATTTCATTATATAAAATATAATTACTGAACCATAAAGTGTTTTAATCAAACAGATTTTTTGTAAAAACAAAATTATCAGGTAAGCATTCATAAAATTAGTTTAATTAGACATGTAATTAATGTTTATTAAATTTTAAAACTGAAAATTTTAAAACTTCCCTTAAATGTAAGCTCATTTAATTAATTAAAGGATTTAACACGTTTCTTATATTAATAAAGGGATTTACCCATCATAGACTTGATAACTAGCAAACTTGTCGTATATAATAAGTAAGGAAAGAATGTTTAAGACCGCATTTTGTATGTTTTAAGACCTTAAATAATACTGAAAAAATGACCAAATAAGACTTTAAATAATACCTTATATTTTTTAAAATTTGACATTTTTAAAAATATTTAAGCAATCAAATCTAAATTTACAAAGTGTTGATTAATATTTTTTCTGAAAATATTAAACAGTTCCAACAAAGAAGATATAAACTGTGAAAAACATGTTTTCTTTCAACCGCTAGTTTCGGCAAAAGCCTAAACCACGCCCCCTCAGAAAACACAACGGATTTAAACGATAAATTTTTAAAATTTTGACCAAAATTTAAAGGTGTCGTGAAAACTCATCGTTTTTGATGGACAATTTTTTTACAGGTTACTCGAAATTAAAAAATTTTGCCACATTCATTAAGTATTATTTATAAGACCGAACGTGCAAAATAAGACTTTATAAGACCTAACAAACACAGCTCATTTGACTTATTTCGAAATGATTCGAACTCAAAACTATTTAAAATATTAATATCTGTTATCATAAAAAACTTGATTTGTCTTAAACATTCTTTCCTTA
>JAQGAW010001099.1:0-21634 GCA_034698025.1 Phthiracarus crinitus | reverse complement strand
TACTGTTCCCATTGAATTTTTAAAAAAGTCTAAATGTGATTATTGTCATACTCACAACTTTTTATAATGATAAGTGATGAAAAAATTAATTTTTGGTTTCAACAAAATATATAATTTTTAATAACAAAATAACAACAAAAAAATCATAATTGTTTTAACAAAAAATCCGGGGTCTACTCATCACTATTTGTTAGAGACATTGCAATAAATTAAACAGATGTAAATTAAGCAAATTTTCTGTAAACGCGTACACTTTTTATGAAGTTGCATATTGTATTGTTTCATTTAATGAATTCAGTACAGATTTTTGCATATTTATTGAATCGATAAACAATTTTGCTTTTTTTCTGACGAATAACAGAGCGTTACAGTAGTTTTGTTAACTGATTCGAGAATTTCTCTCATTCTTATTGCTTTTTATAGAATTTAATTTCTATTTTCACTTAACATAGTTATGTCAGCGTTTCGTTTGTCTTTTTTTTCTCGATTTAACTCAACAATTTCGTAGGCATGCATGCATGTGCTGACGATTATTGATTATTCCGTTTTAAATGTAAACAAACATAACGTATGTAAGTTCGCGATCAAACCGAGTTTAGTTCATCATTTGTTATAATAGTTATTATTTGAATTTCCAACGGAGTGGAAGAATAAAACACAACTCCATTGAACAGGAAATCAATAAAATTATTTCATTTGTTTTAGATTTTCATTGCGTAGACAAATATAATTGCTTAAAAGTTTTTTGGTAACTTTTAATTTTTTACCGAAAATTAATTTGAATTTAGGTTTACTGTAGGCATTAAAACCGATAATTATACGTTAAACGTTCAACAAATTAAATCCAATAACTTTTCTCTTATAGTCTGCCGTTTAATAAATAGCGTTCAATATTTTTGCGTACAAAATAAATTAGTTTTCGCACTCAAATTCATTTTTAATTGAAATCTATTTTTAGTTTCGTTATTCGTTCATATTGTGATTGAAAAATAGTGAAATAAAGTATTTTTATTAATTATATAAATAGCAATAAAATAAATGTTTAAATTCTATTAAATGTCTGTCGTTGATGGCTGTTTATCGAGACATCTTCGCAACATTTGAGTTCTTTGGAGGAGCGCTGACGAAACTTTGTGTCTCAGTTGGACCGGTGTATCCGGTGATTCATTTTGCTCGATATCATTATTGTTCGTATCGTTATTTGTATTATCGATGTTTGTATCAGTATTGATGTTTGCAAAAGCAATCGAAGGCATAGACTTCGGTCGTGGTATAGAACTGTTTGATATGACTGCTGAGGGCAGAGGTGGCGGTACGGGCATGAATGATGACAATGACGGAGATTTTGTCATTGATGTTTGATGCGGAACTGGAGGCGGAGGCGGAGGTGGCGGTTCTGGCACTATTGGTGCGTACGAAGAGTGTAGAAACGATGGCGGAGGAGGTGGTGGTGGAGGAGGTATTGTGTGTGACTCGTTCATTGTGGTCGGAGGCGGCGGATGTGGAACTGATGGGGGAATGGGAGTCGAATAGATCGGGGGTTTTACTAATTGATTAGAAATCATGACAATTGGGTTTAATGGTGGAGTGGATTCATAAGGTTTTTGCGCAATAAATGTGGGTAAAACTGGAGGTCTTGTCTGCCTCAACACAGGCGGTGTGGCGTAGAACTTGTAGTTTTCGATTAATCTCGCTCTCGGTATTGACGGACGTTTAATAAACGCATTACTAATTTCGAGTTCAAATTCTTGATCGACGAACTCATCGTTTATATCGAAGTTTAGCTTCATATCCACCGATGTTTGTTCCGATATAGCGCTGTCTCGACGTTCAGAACCTATTTTCGTTGAATTGATTTTTTATTAGAATCAAAATTTTATCTTTTAAGCGCTTTATTTACCATCGAAAGATTGCTGTCGTTGTTGTTGAATATACACGACCGCGTCGTGAACTGAATAGTAAACTCTATTCTGCGGAACATTAGCGAAAAATTCGCTTCTTTTAAGCTTACTCTCGATATGCACTTGACATCCGGTAAACAGTATAATAATACCGATTTGATTGTATGAGCGATATATTATTTGTAGCGCTGTTATGCCACTGGCGTCGATGTGCGAGAACATTGAACAGTCGATTATTATATGCGTCGGTAATGAGGGTTCGGCTGACGAATCGGTTATTGACAGACGATTTTGATTTGATTTCGTTTCGTAAACTAAGTCCACATTATTGTTATTATTACTGGCATTCGATGATCCGAAACAACCACAACATTCTGAACCATTATTTTCTTCATTTGATTTCTCTTGTTTTTTCTTAATTTCGCTAAAAATTGTGGCAAAAAATTATAATAAATATCTGAAACCCAGTATTATTTAATATCGAAAAATTTCGTACTAAACGCTTCCAACAGTTCGCGATTCCAGCTCTTCTTGAAAGAACTCGGCATTCGTAAAGTTTAATGGACCACAAAATTGAAAAACTTTTACCCTATCGATTTCGTTCGCTTTTTTATACTTATAGACCGGAACGTATATATCGGAATAATCGATAGATCCGAGCATATAAATGCGCGGCCGTTGAGACTTATATATTAGGAGTAGTAGTGAATACGCTAAACCAAGATAAACGCCGTAATCCACGTTTAATATGATTACGCCTATGAATGTTACTATCCATATGGTCTGTTCAAATATTTTTGAAGTGAAACAAATTTAAGTTTTTTGCATGTTTGTTACATTACTTACTGAATCTAGTTTTGAAATTTTCCAGAAACGAATAAAATCTTTGATTTTTGAAACAAGCGATACCAATGCTACGGCTATACACGACGCCAATACACACTGCAGACAGAATGATAAATGCGTTTAGAAACCACTATACCCGGTATTATTTTCCAAAAAGTATTTTAAATTAAATTGAAAAATAGTTAAATTACATTCGGAAGATTATTCAAAAGCGAGCCGAGAGACAGAATCACTGCGACCAAACAGCAGCAGTTCACTAGACTAACGATCTGTAATGAAGTTTAATGCGTTAATTAAATTTCGCGTAAAATGCAACGAACTATGCATTAAATTAATTATAATAAACCTGTGTTTTTCCGCCCGCAGTTTCTTGTAGAGCACTTCTGGGTAAAGAAGCGGCTGCTGGTAGACATTGGAAAAATGCGGCCCATATATTAGATGCTCCCATAGCTATCATTTCCTGATTTGCGTCCGTTTTATAGCCATGTTTCGCTCCGTATATTTTTGCCACAGAAGTCTAATCAAATAGAAATGTACGATAAATTTTATTTATTTCATTAGCCATAATAATTTATGGATAAAATACGTGATTGAGTTCAGAAAAACTAGCGAATTTTAAAAAGAAAATTCAAGTGTCGTAAAAATATGAATAAAACAGAATAGCATCAAACGTTTAATGTATAATTACCGTAATAATGTATCCGACTATTGCAACCGGTATACACTTATCCCACATATATTTAAATAGACCCAGTTTTGGCATCAATGGATTTGGAAATCTGGTTTAATTGAGTGATTATAATTTATATAAAATTCATTAAAAATATTCAATACCCTCTAGGAATGTCACCCACAATATGAACGCCATGCTCGTCGTGTAACTCCATATAAGACGACGCCACTGTTCCGCCGATCACTACCAACAGGTCAATAGGAAACGGTGTCTTAACTCCCAGCTTAGATGTCAATGGATTAACGATTAACTTAAAAAACAGCAGAATCCCCAGACAAATGGCCGAAATATAAAGCGTCATGAGATGCACTTCTTTAATGCGTTCAAACAATTCTATAAAAAGTCTAATCAAAGCGAATGGTCCGCTATAATACTTATAATCGACGCCTAATAAGTAACGTAATTGAGTGGCGAACACGTAGATCGACGCTGAGGTTACAAAACCGCTCACTAACTCCTCTGACATGTAATTGCTAACAAAGCCGAGCTGTAGTATACCGCACGCTAATAAATATACACCGATAATCGCGGCAACCATTATAGCAATGTCCATGTTTTTGAGGTCAGGGAACGGGTCTTCGCTTAATGTTAGCGGTAAGCTATTAAATGTTCCGGTGTTCGGTGTTTTGCCCAATTCATTCATTACAGCGATCACTATATTGCCTGTCATTACACCTGAGACTATAGCGAAAGCACCGAATGATGCGTGCTTTGATGAACCAAGAAATAAGTATAATAATGATGGAAAGAATGAAGAGTAAAGACCATATACTGGATTTACGTGCGCTATCAAACAGTAACCCATACCTTCAAAACAATAATAAATTAGTTTCAGTGTCAAAGTGTAAACATTGATAAATGAATTTATTCTTTTTTTGTACATAAAAATATACGGTATATACACAGTACATAGAAATCATTTTGGAACTAAATGCCTAATTGAGCTCAACATGTAATCAAACATGGATTAGGAAATTATTAACCGTAAAGAAGTGAGTGGGCGTTCGAAATAACTCAATTAACATATTGCTGTAGTAATCTATATTACAATCTGAACCGCATTTTAGTATAAAATGATAGCAGTCATACTTCGAGCTTACTACGCAATTCACTGGTTTTCGAGCGAATGCTCATAACTATTTAAAATTATTAACTTTATTTTTGTTTTCCCGATAATTTTAGTTAAAATAAATCAAAGTTTAACTTCGAAAAAACTAATTATAAATAATTTAAGCGTAAGTTTGGAATTCTAATAAAAGAATAATTTTTAAGTATATATAAATAATTAAACAGAATATCATCGAATAATAAATAGCGACAGTTAAAGAGTGCAAAGGCAGAGACAAAATGTGAAGATTTTTTTGTTGGAAAATGAGATAAAATCCACTATTAAATGGAAAAATGATTATATTATAAAACATAAAATTACTTTGTGGCACTTGAAATATAGCGATCGTAATTCCGACCAATATATCCGCCACTAAATTCTGCCTAATATTGTACTCTGGCAGCCAATTAAGGATTGGTATGAGAGACTTGACGCGACGAATCCATGTCTTCCTTCGAATATCCGGTTTTAATTCGCTTATCTTTTCTGTAGTAGTTTTATGCGTATTAATTTGATCATATTCTTGGTTAAACTGCGGCAAATTATAAGCGAATCGATTAATATTGAGTGACGGCGACGGCGGAGCCGTATCTCCGGTTCGTATTTCATTGATTCTCGACCGAAGTTGAGATCCATTCGCATTTGGACCGTTTTTTCGTTGCATTACTTCAGTGTTTTTCTCAACACTTCACAAAACACACAATGATTTAATATGAATAGATATTTAAATGAAGGTTGACTTGATATTGAAAAAACTTTTTTATTTGAAAATTTATACCGAATTATTTGGTACGTTTGGTGGCATTAATCTAATGAAATAGTATGTCCTCTTTGATTAGAAATGCATTTTGCAATAATTTAATTGTGCACATACGCCTTATCTACTTATTTTTCACGTTTTACTCTATTATTTCATTTATATAACACTGTTTTATCATTTTTTTACATAAGACCCGACTTTCCACGTAATAAAAATGGTATATTAATTATAGCCATTAAACAATTAAAATATTTATCTTTATTTTTATAGTCATGAAAATAGGACTTTTACATTTAACAGTTATTTCAAAATTTATTTTTGGTAAACATTTTTTTATTCTATCAAAAATTAGATCAAAATATTGAACACTCAATTCATCCGCAATAAAACTATTAAAACTTAAATTATAGTTGAATTTAAATAATTAATAATTAATTAGTAGCTAAGATATATTTTGTGCGATAAGATTAAATTAGTATCAGCATCTTTCTTCACTATCATCATTAGAAAACAATTTGCATACCTGTGTGTTAATTTTTGCATCTAAACCTTTCTAACAACTGAATAGCATTTCACTGACTAATAGTCACGCGAACATATTCTAGTCAATAAAGTTAACACTGATCGCTGTAATGGTCTAAATTATCATACTGTAGACGGAATTCTTTGAAGAAATTGTAAATTGACTAATAATACTCGTTTAAACTGGAAACTGTTTTTTACTATTCGTTAGCCTAACAATGGAAGCATTTGTTTTGTTGATTTCTGGTTACCATCATTCAGTAAATATTGAAAATAATTATATTAATTTTGTCCGACTTATATAATGAATTTTTTTCCCGTAAATATTATTGAAAAATGATGCGCTTTTATTGCATCCTTCATTAAAGCAAATATAAGTCTTATATCAATAATATATACACAGTACATATATATAAAATAATATATATATACCGGTATATATAAATGTCTTATTATTTAATACAAACTGTATTGCAATGAAAAAATATACAGTAATAAAATAATGATTACTATAATAAAGCGAAAAGAGGATATCTAAATAATAATAACTGATAAAAAATATCATTACATTTTTTGACAAATAAGTTGTTTTCATTTATATACGAGAGAGACAGAGAGGGAGAGAAAGAATATTCTTAAAGAAACCTTAGTGTTGATAATGGCTTTGTCATAAGTATTTAATAAATGATCAGCTTTCGCACCATTAATTTCATTAACAGCAGAAGCAAAAAATAACAAAAAAATCGAGTGTCTGTCCACATAGAATTCACTTATGGATAACTTGCTTGCCATGGGCTATAGAATCCAGCAAAGCCTACATTTTTGCTCATTTCTGTTCAATATATAACGATATACTGCGTATTGTATTAGTAATAAAGACTCAGTCAAAATAAATTAGTTTAGTTGATTACTATTAGGTCTCGTTATCGATTGTGGAAATGCGCTGATGACGCAAATCTATGGTCAATATTTGAGATGGGGTTTCATATATTTTAATTATGTTTTTATACTGTATTCGATATTCACGTTCGTCGAGTAAAGTAAAAGCAAAAACAGATGCCAACTATTACTATAAACCAATTATGCTATAATCCTATCATTTTTTTTGGTAAAAGAAAAAATTAAATTCGAAAAATTAATTTCAATTATAACTATTTTTTCAAATCATTTTGATCCAAATGAAAAACTTCTCTATTTTCTAACAAAAGAGATGAGATCTTTTAAAAAATAATATCCTTATCATTCATTATTCACTAATCGGATGATGTTTCTTACAATGCGGTACAATATTTAAGTATAGTAGAAGATCGTGCAGACATTACTTATAGTTGACAGAGAAAAAGATAGAGAGAAACAAAAAAGTATCTATTAAATTATGAATTAATATATTTTGGCTCAGTCTGGGACAGATTTGGGCTCAGGCTTATCGGGCTCGGGTACAATAGTGTTTAAAAAAAACAAAAAAAACCCGAATGTTTAATAAAGATTTAAACAAAAAAATTTTAAAAATTTTTTCAACATTTCAAATTAGCAGACATTAATACCAAACCCGGAAAAATCTGAAATATAAAACAACTTTTAATTAATTTGTTACATTTTATAGAAGTTATTATATTAATCCTATCATTAATTATCAGTATATGAAACAGTTGTTCACTAAATTACTGTATTATCAACGTCTAAAGCACCAGAAAAATCAATATGACTGAGACAAACACAGTATAATCTAGTCGTGAAATAATAATGCTTTATTGAACTGCATTACATTTTGAATGTACATGATATCGATTATACAGGATATTAGTGATAAAAAATAATTATTTTTTCAATTCAATTAACGTTTCATTACCGCAGACAATAAATTGAACTCCATTCCATTACCGACAAAATCGTTATTTCAAACTCCATTGCAGTTTCATTACCACGAGTTTTTAAAATTCCACTACCGTTCCACTCATTACCACTACACCATAAAAATTTTAAAATATCCGAAACTTACTTTGCACCAGAAAGAAATTTTCGTTTTTTAATCGAAAATATGCAGATTGTAACCTTAAAATGTCGACTACTTAACATTTATTAAGAATAATTCACAGTTAATAAACTTGCTTAAAATTACCCAACATATTTTATATTTATTGCATAATTTTTACAAAATTTTACAAAAACCACTATCGTTCCATTACCACCAACAAAAGAGTTGATTTCAATCTATTAACGGCACTCAACTTTTATATATCTCCATTATAAAAGTTATAATTTATAAATCCGTTACCATGAGATTTTTTAATTCGACTACCGTTCCACTGGTAATGGAAAAAAACTTTTTCTCACTAATATTGATACTGCAAAAATAAAAGCCAATTCATAGATTTGATGTGATCTGGTTTTTTCAAATGCTATATAAATAAACAGAATTATTTTTATATTGGTTACATCATAGTATATACAACAAAACAATATTATAAGATGTAGTTAGATATGGTTAGACATTATTATAATTTAGAAGACAAAATTATACAAACAAATACCGGTAATAGATATAAACATGTTAATCAGACGAAACACAAGATATAAACAAATACGAATCAAAGTCTATAATCGATGCGAGCGAAGCGTTGACCGGGTATTACTAGTATAAAGAAATATATATATAATCAGTTGTGATAAAAGTTTGTCGATTCTTGTCAAAACTCTATCCAATTCGTTGTTTACATCTTCTATTAACGAAATAGATTTTTAAAACTTAAAGCTAATGTAAGCCTATGTCGATGTTTGCATATTTATAGCAAACTCTAACATATCTTACATACGAGATGCGAATAGAGTGGACTAATGGGATAAAGTTTGATTATATTAAGGTATATTTAATATGGGAAAATTGACAGGTGTAACAGATTAAATAATTTTCAGTAGTAATGGTTTTTTGCACTTAAGATGATTGAGAAATAATTTACCCTTAAGTACTGTATTGTAATAAACACCTAAATAATGTAGTCTAATAAAAATACGAGAAACAGAGTGCTGGTCATCCAAGTAATTGTCATGAATTTAAGTTTAGTATAAATTGTCAATTATCTACTGAATATTGAGATCATTTTTCAGAACCCAACCACTGATAAATTTTTGTTTCATTAGAGTTAAAAATTTTTTAACGTAATTAACTATATTTTGTATTCGAGAATTTCGTAATTATATTTATAATCAACAATATTTAACATCAAAGAATTACAAAAATCTGATATTATAGACAACTCATGTAATAACACTTCTTTGATGATTATGTGAGATCAAATGAGAGATGAACAAAATACCCTTTAGATCAAGTGATAAATGAGCCAATAAATCTTACTCAGTGTTTGTTATTGGCAACAACTTGAGTCCAAAACTAAGCCCAATAAGAATGAAATCTTACTGTTTGGACAGTTCTGGTAATGCATTACAAACTTTAGCCTTATTGTGAACTTTTTGTCTGTTTTCAACTATCATTACATTTCGGTATTAAATGAAATCAATACGCGATCACTTTCTATATAATAGAATCTGTATGTTTAGCAGCAAATCAATTCTATAAACAATAACTATTCAAATAAAATAATTAAATTACATCTATGCTAAACCTAAACGCTTTAAATTATTTGAAAATAATGTCGAAAACTAAAACTGTATTTATTTACTGATTTTAATCATTAAGAATAATATTTTCCTTTAAATTTTATTGTTTCGAAAAATTTCTTAGTTTTGTTTTAACAAATCAAGACATTGTTTTGAAATAACTAGCAATTCTTATGTAATGCGATACCACAATCACATATCTTTTTAAAGGTAAAAACATTTTCTATTTATTTTAAACAACGCTATCATACAATAAAATACTTGTAATTAGACTCATATTTAGATCAGCTGTTATGCACGAAATTATAGTAAATTCGGTTATTTATTGTTTATTAAAAAGAATGCTTATCTTTTTTAATTGTGTATTAATTAGCACTAAAACACACTTTCGATTTGGTATATAAATGAATAAACTCTCGATGAAAGTGTCTATGATTTTCGTTTGTTTATTCATTGAAGATTTCCATTAAACAGTAGCTATTAGTTGCCACTAGAAGAATGTATTTCGTAAGTTTGCGTTATTTAATTAATATTGAAAAAATAGATGTGTAAATAATTATATTTTAAATTTTACTATTATTTGATTTATAATATTTGCTACTTATTGAATGTTATAATTTATTATTATTGCTTAATTCCAATTTGGAAATATAATATTTATTATTTTTAATAGACTCATTGATTTTATTTTTTTATCACTATTATATATTTACCGAGTTTATTAATTTTAGACTTAACAAAAGAAGACTATTAAAATCTGTACTGGAAATTATACTGGAAATGATTCCTTAAAAATTTATGACATTTTCTGATAAAAACTTAAAAACGAAAAAAATTAGCTTTTAATTATTTTAATCTCAATGATTCATTAATTTAATTTCCAAATTCAATTTCATTTTTAGAAAATCTTAACTTATTCTAAATTAATAATAAATAGATAGTTGTAAATCTTTATACTTAACATTCATTCTAATATTAAACTTAATCACAACACTATAATTAATAGATTCGTAATCTATAATTACTCTAAATTACACTCAATTAATATCAAATTAATCGTACTATTAATTACATAAACAATTTCATGAGTAATTACATTAATATACCTATACATTTACACTTTCTATGATTTTTAAAAATTCAATTTCATTACTTTGCGAATAATTATAGTTTTTTCTCTAAACTTATCAAAAACAATAATTTTTTTAGCGAACACTTATTATTGTGGCAGTAATGTTAAGCTGTATTAATTTGACAATGTGTGGCCATTTGCATGCTGTCGGGCATTACGGAGCGCACGGACATTACAGCACACACGGTCACTATGGACATCTGTTAGGTTACGCGCATCACAAACATTACGATCACTCGCATTATGGTCATTATGGACACGGATATGGACATGATTATGGTCACGGTTATGGTCATAGTTACTATAAAGCGCCACATCATTACGACCATTATGGCCATCATGGACACCATTATGGATTTCCGCTATATTTCGGACATCACTATCACCATTAAACCATATATATTTTTGGATTTGTTGGCATCGATTTATTTTGTTTGCTAAAATTTACGCGTTATTATAACAGTTAATTTTGTTTAAAGATTTTGCTGTAATAGCGTTATTTAAATTTTTCTCACCGATTAGTTTTAATAATTTTATCAAATAAAATCGCGCAAGAATTTTGAAAAATTGATTATCAGTTTGCATAATATTACGATTAATGAAAATACTGTATTAGTTACTTATAACTAATTTTTATATAAAATTTTAATTGTTAATTGACGCTATTATATCAAAGATTAGTTTAGAAAATATGTATGACAATAAAAAGCATTAGTGATTTGATTGTTATTGAAGTTAAAGAATAGTGAAGTTTTAAAAATTAGACAACAGTACCTGTAATAATGTAATAATGGTGTTTCAATATGAATAGGTAAATATTGATGTATATTTTTGAAGTATTCTGTTATATCTTAAGATAGAATTGATTTGGTAATCGTTTTGAAAGTTTTGAAAATAATTAAAATATACCAAAAAGTTTGCTCATTACATGAAAAATTTGTTAAAAAAACACATAGATGTCTCCATGTCGCGAATTATATATATAATTGTTTTGTTTTGTTTTGTTTGTTGACATTTAAACTCACGGACAACACGTGCGTCCATGTGTTTTACTTTCACCAAATAATTGGCTGCAACTTTGATTAAAATCTATACAAAATATTTAACTAAAAAATGTTATCAGTGTTGAGAATCCATAACTCGATATGTTTTGGTAGGAAAACACCGAACAACGCATCGCTCGCCAAACTTATGCGATCATTCAGTGAGTCTCGTGACGTAAAATCTCGGGCACAAAAAACTATATTGAAAGCACTTCAAAAACCCAGTCCATTGGCTGCAGGAACGGGTGCAGCGGTGACCGGCGCTGCTCTGTTAGGCATGGGTGCGATTTGCGTTTATGGCCGAGTAATAGGGAGTAATGCTAACGACACAAATCGGTCAACAGTTTGGCCGCAGTTTGTGATCGACAGAGTTCGGACAACTTTCGGTTTTTTTGGTTCTAGTTTGGTAATAATTACCGCAATTTCAGTGTATTTGTATCGGAATATCAACAGTTTAGGTGTGTTGGGCTCAACATCTGGCGTTGCATTTCTGGCGCCTCTCATTATTTTAAATCTTATAAAACTTGTTGAAACTCGATTGCCTTATTCCGAACGGATTGGAGCGAAACATGCGGTATGGCTCGGACATCACGTATTCGTTGCCGCGTTATTATCTTCATTGTGCTTCGTTGGCGGCGCTATGGTCTTAAAATCAGCACTTCATGCCGCTGTTATTACTTCTAGTTTTACGGTTGTGGCCGCTTGTGCTCCGAGTGACAGATTTTTAAATATCGGCGGATCGCTTTCAATGGGTTTGGGAGCAGTAATCGCGAGTACACTCATTCAAGTATTTTTTGTTCCGAACACAACCACAGCACGTCTGTATGGCGTATCAACATATTCGTTGTGCTTATACGGAGGTTTGCTGTTGTTTAGTGGTTTTTTGTTATATAACACGAAACGTTTGGTTAAAAATGCGAATTCTGAAACTTATGATCCGTTGGGCACATCGATGTCACTATCAGTGAGCACTACTAATTTAATTGTGACTCCATTACTAGCTGCCACTGCCCTAAAACTTGTAAAATATTAAATATTAGTTGATTATTTTTAGCTATTATTATGTTCTACTGTATAGCCTTAGAGTAATATTCTGTAAAAAATTTTATATAAAAAAAGTTGTAAAAATTACTTTGGTTTTGTAACTAATTTTAGTTAATGTACTCAATCTGTTAAACCAGGCTTGAGTTTGTTATAAGCTCTGGTAATAGCAATTAAGTCACGAGAATATCATATTTTGTTATCAACTTTAAACTGTTAGCAGTAAACAATCATATATATATAATATGGAACTCCGATCGACACGCGTTTACACTTATCGTAAAATAAATCATTGCGTCCAAACATATTTAAATAAGTTGTGGAAATGTTAATTAAGATGAAGATGAGCTCAGATGATTTTCAGATAAAATTTGTTTTAAAAGCTAATATAAAAGCGAATAATCGTAATTCGCTGGATATCAGGTTTCAAAATCTTTTAAGGTTTTTCCAATACTAAATTGAACTTTGTTTACATTTTTTTTTGGTTAATCGATAACCGAACCATTAAATAATAATCATTAAAATTTATTGTTGATTTCAAAAAATCAAAATATTAATTTACTTTTCTAACTGTTTCTGTTTTTAATGGTACTGAATCGTGAGTAAAAGTTTATTAATTTACTTAAGCAACGCTATCAACAAACGGTGATCAGTTTCTTATCCGTGTTAAGTATAGTTTGATGAATCGCGATTCAAATCCACTTCCGTATTATTTTTATGCGTAAATACGTTGATATCTATTTTGGTTGCTTAATCATCAGCACTAAAACACATTTTCTATTTAGCCAATAACTAGGTTTCATTTCACGAAGAGTTTAGAATTTTTTAAAAATTAATTAGCCTAATATTACAATCTCGACAGTTATAAAATGTATTACCGTATATACCGGTATTTGTTAAGTTTGAGGTTTCTTATGCCGTTGTTTGGAATAAATTGATTATTAATCGATATATTTAGTCTTATTAATCGAGGTATTTTTATTTTTCTTTAATTTATTTATTCATTATTATTACAATATTAATAAGTATGTTAAATTTACCGTTAAGTTTCTAAAGAAAATTACATTAAAAGTGATTTTTAAAATAATCTTTTTAATTTCTCTAATCATGCTTACGAACAGTAATTATCTTTAAACTAATTTCGGGATGTATTTGTTTAACCGTATGTGAGATGAAAAAGTTTTAAACATTATTATTGCCAAATTAAACAATAAATAAGTGAACGATCGTTAAATGACAATATTATTACTCATTATCTACAGTCACAGTATAGAACTTTTAGTTTTCTAGATTTTCGTAAGCTTTAGCCGCAGATTTGTTTTTTAATATCTCACTTAAGAATTTTTAAAATGATTAATTTCGAACTTAACTTTTTTTGCTTTAAAATTTTATTCATTTTTAATTATTATAAAAAAATGTCTATTAATACATATTTAAAAGAGTATTTTTATCATAAATATCCACTACACGTAATCACACACTTATTGCTAGAATCTAAATAAATTAATCGAAAATTACTTTTAAGTTACGTAAGGTCTAAATGTTAAAACTTAATTACAGTGATGTGTACACATTATTAATTACGGTGCGCTTAACGATATTACAATTGCACTTGTTTTGATTGAAAACTCAATTTTTAATGCGTTCGCTAGAGATTAAAAGCGTTCGTTTGTGTGTTTTTAAAAAACACACCTAAAAAATCATTTCTAGCGTTCAATTACATCTATGATTGAGGCCTTTCGGCTGATTAATAATGCAAACTATTTAAACCGTATGTGTGGTAATTTACACGCTGTCGGACATAGAAGGGAGCACATGGACATAATAGCGACACTACAGACACTGTTTGACATACACTTAGCTAATATCAAATCACAAACATTACGGTCACCGACATAATGGGTGAAGACATAGTTATGATCACGTTTATGGTTATCGATATGGACCTATTTATTATGACTATCAATGGTAATCACGGGCATCATTATATGTATTTGTTAATATTGACTAGTTATTAGCGATTTTACAGGCGTTAACACTTAATTACAGTAATCGTTTGAATTGCAATCATTTTATCAAATAGAATTGCTTTTCAATTTGTTTGTTATTAACGATGGCTGGAAATACAGCCACGTTTACTAAAACCAATTTAAGAGAACGCGGCACACAATTACATCGCTAATTATTGATGCCCTGTGGATACGCTATTCGAATACAATAATAAGCTTATATATAAATAGGTGATATGTGTGTCGAACAAATCGATTTTTAAGGCTACCATTATTTGAAACTTTTTTTGCTGCGATAATTTTATAGAGTAATATTTTCGTATTATATACTGGGTATTATTGACTGACAACTAATAGATTTTGCATCTTATAATAAATATTATAAAATCTGTGAAGATTTCTAATAGAAAATTACTGGTGCGCGACATTCAATTTAATGTGCATATGTTATCGTATTTATCTCTTCATAATAAAAAAATCATGTATGTATATATAATATATAACCATATAAAATATCATTACCATTGTATTATAAATTAGTAAAAGTTAAACTTATTCTTCTTTTTAGTAAAATTTGTCTAATAATATAATTTATAATTCTAGACACTAATGACGTGGTGTCCAAACGAAGGATATAAGTAAATGGTTGACCACACAAACCATCATAGATGGGACATATCTCTCAAAAATCTATATCACGAGATATACGCTATAAATAATGTCATTTGTAATTAGATTTACGCGCAAACTTTGCCGCTTCGTATCGCTGTCTCTGAGCTAACTTCTCGTTAAGACTTGCCATTAGTGACTCGCGATCGCAGCTCGTCATTGTGTGCGACGATTTTTTCATACTAGTATCAGGTGATGACTGATGGCGATGACTAGAAGAGTAAAATAACGATGAAGAGGATGTGGAATTTGAACGGTTTGCTGGCATCAACATTCGCAGCGTTTTCTGTAATGATTGAGATGATTGTGGCTGCGATGGCGTTGCCGTTGCGGTCGTCGGACGGTTGGGCGCGAAGCTGTCTATTGAGGTCCAGTTGTGTTCGTCATTTCGCGATAATGACATACTGCGTCGCTTCGGCAGTCTTGGACTGCGATGCGACTGCGGTGTCGAAGATTGCGGGAAAAATTGTGCCAGTTTTGTGTTGAGAGATTCGAGAAACTGTCTGTGAACGTTCGTTATCTTATTGTAATGATGTCCACCGCAATGAGATGCCTCCGTATCAGAGAAAGCTGTCAAATAAATAAACGCATTTTTAATTACGAATTATGCAATCATAAACTATAACAAACCCTCGGGAGGAGGCGGTGGTAAAGGCAGTGAAGATAAGTCAACTTCATCTTCGAAAGAATGCGGAGAAGATTGTGGATGAGCTGTCAGATAAGTAGCAGCAGTTGCGGCGCGATTAACCTGATTCTCGAACACACTTTTGGCCGCTTCGTACTCGCTATTCGTTTTCTCGTGTCTGTTAACGCAATTAATGGGTGATGAGGTAGTATTAGTATTAGCGGTAGTATTAGCAACAGATCTACCAATTATCGATTGATGCAAACTGTTTATATTATTTGTAAAGTTAGTAGTAGTAGTGGTACCAGTGTTCGCATTTGCATTGTAATTAATATTCCAGTATATATCACTATTTAAGTCGCGTTTACAACACTCACTGTCGTCATTAATTGTCGAGTTCTGACGCGACACAACAGAAGCGCGCCTTAGAGTCTGTATTTCGGCGTAAGTGGAAACACCCGCGTCCTTCAATGTTCGCATTGTGATCGCGAATGGATTTGATAGTTGCGACGTACGCCTCACTGGTGGTGGTGGCGGGAGTTTACTACGTTGTCGTGGATGCAACATTGGCGGACTCGGCTGCGGAAGAACTGGCGGACTCGGAGGCAGTGACATGTGATTGTTGTGTTGCGAGTAAATCGATGTCAATGACGGACTGCTGCGTCGGTCAGAGTTTGTGGGCGTTAGTGATCCTTCGGAACATGAGGTCAGACTCACGTTATCCGTCATTATTTCGCACGAATTCGCATATATTGGATGAGATTCCGTGTACAGAAATGGATCCGTGTCTGAGTGAATGGTGGCGTTGGCCGGCAGTGACAGCGACATCGACATACCATACTTTCGGTTTAGCGAATTCGGTTTGGCGGCCACTGTTGGCTTTTTCTGCATCGATATGAACATTACTGCCGATCGTATCAGTAGAGCACCACTACTACTGCTTCTATTGTTTTTTTGAGTCGTTTAGCGATTAACTAAATTATCTGTTGTCGCGGTTTTACCCGATTGTTGTTTAATCACTTCCTTATCTCCACATTATGGCCAATAATATACACGCGTTTCGTAATAGCTGTTACTGTTGTTGTTATTATGTTGTGTTTGGAAACGGTATACACATTATCATTATTATTTTTATTGCCATTTTTGTATTTACTATTTTAAAATAAGTGAATTAATATTAATATCGTGGTTCGAAACGGTTAAGGCGTGTGTATGTGTGTGTGTGCTGTGTGTTCACCTGTTTTTGGGGTCAAATAGTATTTATAATATATTCGCACATTAATCAAAACGCGTTTCTTACTACTAATACTATTACTGCTATATTATCTGTTATTATTATTATTATTGGCGTTTCAATGATATCTCTGGTTGGCGTACACACCACGCAAATATAAAACTGAAGCCATAGTTAATTTATATTTCATTTTTTGCTTGAAAAAAATAATACACGATTTTTTGAAGTTAAAAAAACCAATTGGGAAACAACAACAACAAAAAACAAATCAGATTAATAAAAACTAGTGATTGTTATTGTTTCGTATCAGTTTAAGGTGTTTTCTTGACACACACACAACACTACAAATAACTACATGTACACACATACACACTGTGCTGCTATTATTGCTTACTTAGTCGACTCCACTCTCACTAACTATATAGTCGAGTAGATGTCAATTAACTCTTCATACACATTGAGGCAACAAAAGTTAATTTTAGTTTTTTTTATGTAATCGAAATAAAATCGTTTCAGTATTAGCCAATTATATTACGGTATACTTCAGTAAATGTAACTCACTTCGAAATTAACATTAATATAATGGAGTAAGAAGTAATTTTTGATACTTATTTCTTACAAACATATTCGATGCTATTTATTAAGATACGCAAAAGTTTATGGTGTAATAATACAATATTAGGCTGTAAACAATTAAAAATGATAATTAAAAAATCTATGATTTCAAATATCAGAAAATTTTTAAAAATTTAAATTCATTACATTCAACACAATGAGTGGAATACTCATGTGATGGCATATTGAATAAAAGGTGATGTTTTTTTTAAAAAAATATTGATAGTGAACAGACACTAACACATATTCGGACATTACAATAATATAATTGCAAATTTCCAAATAAATATGTAGTTAAAAAATTTTAAAAGAGAGTATTGTTATTAATTCTATAATTAATAGTAAATACATTAAAAGCTTTTAATGTGAAAAATAAACTTTTTTATAAATATTTAAACGGTATACAAATCTAACCATTTGTTTTAAAATGGAATATAGTTTATTCATAAAAAAACTTAATTATAATTTCATAGAAATCAATAGTTTAAAAAAACTTATATCTTAATTAACTAAACTTTGAAATTCAAACATATTGTAAGCGATACGAGAAAAAAATTAGAAATGAATTGAATCGATGCGTTAAGAAATGTTATTTCAAAACACTCAGTAATTTGAACTGAAAACCAAAAACCCTATTGTTATTAATACGTTATGGCTGACGAATACCATAGCAACGGCACACAACTCAAGGACTTTAAAGCGAAAAAAACTTAATATGGTATTTGTTTTGTTTTTTATACGGTATTGAGTGAGTGAGCAAAAACGTTGCGATATTTTTTTGACATAAACAATAAATTATATATCAATTATTCGCTGATCAAACACACAGTTGCGAAGAAGCTGTTATACGTGTGTTCGTGTGTTCACCTGTTTATCACTAACTAAACAATATATTCATTGGTATTTACTATTTAGGAGTGAAGTGATCAATAAAAAAATTTTTGATACTAATAATAAAACACTACTAAAAATTACGACATGAATGTATACGTATTGACGGCGTTGTCATTACTATTGAAATGTGTGAATACTATTGAGACGACAACGACAACGTCCACAACCATTACAAAGAACATAACGATCGCCAACACATCGCCTCCAACTCTGACCGACGGTTGTGCTCAAGTATGTGGTAAGACATACCCGTTACACACTTATCCACAGGTAAACCAGTATTATTTTAGCATTTATTTGATTAATTAATTGTTAACGGGTTTTGTTGACCATCGAAACAGTCGGAACACTTAAACGCGTGTAACCGCGGATGTCGTTTCGCGACGTTAATTGAATTGGTGTCCATCGATGACAGCGATGGCAACGGCACTCGAGACGCGTGTATTCACGGTATACCCAAACGGAGTTTTAAACAAATTTTAATTCATATCATTTAATACTAAACAAAAGATATTATAACAAACAGTTAACATATGTTTACCACGAAATGTAAATACAAATATTATTTTAACTGTTGTTACGTTTGATTAAATGAATAGCGTGTGGCGAGTCTTATAACGACAGCTCGTATTACGCGTGCACTATTGGATGCAATAATAAAACGCCATTAACGAACAAAAATAGCGTATCGGATGACGATAGCGCTCAATCTAATCAAATATTGATCTCACCGTTTCATATGATGCGTTCGTTATTCCAGAACCTGATGAACAGAGGCGCGCAAATCGTTCACCAGTCGTCTATGTCTATCTATATTAGTCGTAATAGCGATGGCGATAGTAAAGTAGTGGTGATTCAGTCGTCGGAACCAGAAGTGGTTGTTCATCAATACCCGGATATGAGTCAATCTGGTACTCAAAGCTCAGTATATTTAATCAATTACGGTAATTGTTAAATATATTTGTTTTATCGTTAATACTACTACTGTAGAACCTGTTACGGGAACAGAAGAGCGCACAACTTCTGATTACAAGCCTCGCATCGATGTGTCATTGTTTACGAACGAAAATCCGCTATTAGTGAATCATCCAAAGAAAGAGGATAATAGTTGGGCCAATTGTTTTGGATATCAATCGGTTGGTGTTCCGCGTTGGATACTCGCTTCGGTTTTATTTTTGGCAATTTTCGTATTGGCTTGGATTTGTTGCGCGACTACCGCTACCGCTCCCGATCACCGCTTAAGACGAAGGGTATGTACTCTATGTGTATGTGTGTTGAAAGTAGCAAATCACTGTATACCAAGCAATTTACAGTAGTTAACTATGGATATATGGGTATTATTGAAAAAGGAGTCTACTCTTATAGATGTTTGGCTTTTAAATTCCAATTTATTCTAACGTTAGCTATAAAATCATAATGCTTTTATATTTTTATGATTGCTTTGTTAAGCCTATGAAGCCTAGGACTTAATATTTTGTGATGTTTCCATAACGTTTATAATGATATGTCGCAAAGCGTAACGCGCTTACGATTACAGACTGGAAGTAAAAGTGCATCAAAATTGAATACATAAAACACATTTTTACATTAAATATACTGTAAAAACTTGATTAGAAATAACAGTGTCAGTTCTTATCCGCTATAATGTCAGTTCATTTTATATCATTTTTGCTTTATATCCGGAAATTTTTAAAAGTATTATAATTTGAAATTACTAGTGATGTGAAAATTATTCAATAAAATCAAAAATCGTTCGATTCGTTTACTTAAAATTCACAACTTTGGATACACATACGCTTATAAAATCATTTTTAATAGAAATTATTACGATTTTAATTAATCGTAAGTCAATGATTTTAACGTTCCTAGTCTTTTCTTAAAAATCAAATTAAAATCTATTTTTTGTATTTGATTAAAAATAGCCGTTTGATACTTGAGTAGTCTTGTTTTTATTTTGCTTTATTACATTTCTCCCACAGTTAATTGCCTAAACAATTATTAGTTTAGTACTACTTAAGACTATTATATAAAATAAAATAATCGATAATCTTTACATTTACTTTTCGGTGAAATTGTTAACAAAACTTGCTATATTTACGCTTTCATTAGATTGGAATGGGAAGTGATTTAAAATACCTATGTTTGTACGACGAACCGGCAAAATTGGTAATCAATGATAAACCGCCAAACTATCAGGACATACACGCTGGATCTTTACCACTTAAAGTTAATATTGATAATTAAAATCGAGACATAATTAATTAATTAAGAAAAATAATTTACTTGAAATTTTCATTCTCTAATCGAACCAAAATTTTTCGTTTTGTTAGTTATATATATTATGAATTCATTTATGAAATAACGCTTCAATATTTAACTTTGAGAAACCAATTTAACTTTTTAGTATTAAAATACATTTTTATGTTTATTATAAAATTACGATAAATTGGAAAAAAGAATTTGTGCGAAATTTAATCAAAATGTAAAATCAACGTAATATCGAAATGGTTGTTATAAATGTTTTTAATTTTGTGCATTTATTTTGATTGTAATGTAATCATAAATTAATTTACAGCACAAAACTATTATTGTTTCGAAATAAAATGATTTTTTTTTCTAGAAAATAAATAATTTAATTTGTGATTGTTTTAGATATTATTTGATTTAACGGAATTCCTAAGTCTAAGCTTTTATTCTGACTTAAGCATCATAAATATATACAGGGTTTTAACTTTGAAAGTAGAACTTTGCATATTGAAAATAGCATTCAAACCAGTTTTGGGTTCTCTTCCAAAATGAAGTGAACTTTACATTTTGAAAATAGCCAAAGCATTGACCACTGATTTGTTTTCACTGTATAACACAATATGCTTACTTACATAGCACT